>JACEIK010001819.1:0-58002 GCA_018107945.1 Datura stramonium | reverse complement strand
GGTGTTGCAAAGCAGCTCACCCCGTAACCCCAAGTAGACAACCTCTAGACACCATTGTGTCCTCCACTAGTACTCACGCTCAAATCTACACAAAGAGTGCAAAAAATATAGTGTGAATATATAAATAACACATACTCAATAAATATCATTGATTGACCCAAATAAAGTAGTAGCAAGGGTTGAACTTTAAAAATATTTGTTGGGCTGTCTTACTTATAGAAATCGTCAATAGATAAAGATCAAACTAAATCACAAGATAATATCATCTGATCAACATATAAAACATACAGAATAAATATATACAGATGATAGGCACATATTCAATGAATTCAGCATAATAAAATGCACTAAGTTAGTATATATAGATAATATGCACGAATCAGAGTCATATGCAATGCATGTGATGTAGACTCTTTTCACAACCATCTTATAATAAATGCTTCTAACACTCAGCACACACACGGTCTTGCTGGGGTTGTCCATGAGCAATGATATACTGAGAAAGATAATATGTACTCCTGCCAGAAGGTCGCTCCGAAAGTCTCTCCAATTTTATTGGAGATAACTCAAAATCTAAGTAGTTACTCCCGCCATTTCAATTTATGTGCATAGTTGAAATATTAAAAAATAAATTTAAAAATGAATACTTGTAAAATTTATAGTCTTAAATGTATCATAATATTTGTGTGAAATATTTAAAACTTACAACCTTAAATATAACATTATATTTATATGACTATAAAATATTCTCATTAAGAGTTAAATGAAATGTATAAAGTTAATTGTTCCAGACGTTTAATTGTGTCATTATTTTAAAATGGATTATTAAAAAAATCATATTTATTGGTGTTTTTAGTTTGGATACTCCTTTTAAAAAATTTACACACTCATAGAAAGTCAAACTCAATTTTAATAACTTTCCCTTAACTAACTAATACATCATCCGTCCTAATTCACATGAAGGTGTTTGACTGGATATGAAATTTAAGAAAAACAGAAAGACTTTTGAAATATGTTGTTACACCCCCTAAGATTCCATCATTTAACCGAGGCATGTGTATGTATGTTAAGAGTTTTAGAGTACGATGCATACAGAAAAGGACTCGGGGAAAAAATGTGTGAGCATGTGATCACGTGAGCGGGAGGAAAGAGACCGATGGCAGGCCGCAAGGGCGCCGTAGAGAGTTCCCCATTTCATTGTTACCACCTAAAAGTATTCTTATGTTCTGTTGTCGTTCCAAGGCCATAGAAGTCTATGTTTAGTTGTTGGGCCTGAATGGTTAAGTTTCACAGCATAGGGCATAACCAGGTGATATAACTTTCTGTTTAATGCCTGTATTGTCAGTAAAGCTCGCCCAAAGGCCGATGGCATACCTTGATGCCTCTAGGGCCGAAATCTAGATAGGGTGGGTTTGTCCTTGAGTTGATGGCACCAGGGTTGCCTAATAAACCAGGCAACAGCTCGCCATATGGTTGGCTACGGTCAGTGACAGTTAGTTCCAGTCGACTTAATGCTTGTCATACAGGTTGCCCAGGAAACCATCCTAGTTGCTATAAGTCTGATAGATCAATGGATACCCTAAGGAGGAAACCTTATTAGTAGTTAGATGTGGGGTCAATGCCCCAACCTATTCTTATAGATGTTCATGTAAAAGGAGCCTAGTCGACTCATATTCAATTACAGGAGCCCAGATGGCTCATATTCAGTTATAGGAGCCAGACGGCTCAAATACAGTTACAGGATCCCAGATGGCTCATATTCAGTTGTAGAAGCCCAGAGGGCTCATATTCAATTAAAGGAGCCCAGACGTCTCATATTTAGTTGTAGGAGCCCAGAAGACTCATATACAGTTATAGGGGCCCAGACGTCTCACATACAGTCACAGGAGCCCAGAGGGCTCATATACAGTTATAGTTACTTGCAGGGCTTGAGGTGTACTAAATAGGGGTATATGGATTGATTGGAGCTTGTCGAGGCTTATGGGGGCCCAGGTAGGTTGTTACTGTGTTGCTTGTACCTCCTCGGCTTCTGGGGGCTAGGTTAGGTTCTTGTTTATATACTTGCCTGCCAGTTATAGCTCGTGAATGTATAGTCGTACAGTTTTAGCTCATATACGAGTAGTGATTTACTAGATGCAGGTTATGGATAAGAAAGTCTACAGGTTATCTTTTTCCCTTTCTGCTACTTACTTTCAGTCTTTATCAGCTTCTATTCAGCTTTTCATTACTGCATTACATATTCGGTACATATTGTACTGACGCCCAACTATGGGGCGCTGCATACTTGCATGTAGATTTAGACAGACAGGTTTCAGGATCTCCTAGTGGCTATTAAGAGTCGGCAGATTGGCCAACTCCTTTCATTCCGAGTTGTCAGGTTGTAAAGATTTATCTACTTTTTATTTGTATAGCACTTGGGTAGGTCGGGGCCCTGTCACCGCTAATATTTTCACTCTTAGAGGTTTGAAGACTACAGTCTTCAGTTAGTTGGTTGTTGTTGGCCATGTGGGGCCTGAGTCTATTTCATTTTATGTGTTGGCCATGTGGGCCCTAGTTTAGTTAGATAGTTAGCAGCCTTGTCGGCTAGTATGAATATGACTTCCTATTTTCATTCTGTTATAACTAGACAGCATGGTGGTCTTGTCAACCTGCATAGGATCCCTTTATTGTTATGTTGGCTGGGTTAGCTGTTTTCTTTTATAGGTGTTGCGTGGCCTTGTTGGCCCGAGGCTGTATTTACAGCTAGGATATAGCAGTTTATTTTCTTGATTTTGAGTCATTGGAGCACCAGAGGTGCATAAGCCCAGCCAGGTCAGTCCCAATCCCAGTGTGGCATTAGGTGCCAGTCATTCCTCTTAAGGTGGGGCATGACAAACTTGTTATCAGAGCAGGTCGTATCCCAGGGAGTCTGCAAGCTGTGTTTAGTAGAGTCTTATTTATACATGTGTTGTGCACCATATTTTATAAGCAAGAGGCTACGAGACATGATAGTATAGTTACCCCTCCTTCTTTTCAGATCATGCTATAGACCCAAGTTGTATAGGGTTGAGTCTGTAAGCTTTCATTGTCATGTCTGTCTAGAGTAATGTTTGATATAAGATAGACTCCAGTGAGCTGCGAGTTAGCAACAGCAACAAGAGAGGGTACCAGTAAGGTGGCACAGTTGGGGGACAATTAGTCTGAGGGCGAAAGCAGATGTCTTTTTAATCTCCCCGGCATCCTCCCGGGGCACTAGGAACCTCATAAGGTAACAAATATGTCAACATCGTTCCCAATTCTTTCATCAGCCTCAGAATAAGAGGTCACGAGTATAGTATATATATGAGTTGGCTGACTTAGTAGATACTCCAAATTATATAGGGGCAACAGTTAATGTTGGGTTGTTTGAAACATATGCTAGACTGTGACATTATGGGACTCTCACCTCCAGCCCTTTAGATTTTGTTGAGTTTCGCACCTTAGCCCCGTTATAGAATGATAGGACTATTTCCCGCCCCCATCCTTTTCTTAGTATGGTAGAGAGCATAAGTATTGACGCGATGTTGCCTAGAGTGAATAGTAAAGGAGGGCTAGGACCGTTGATTCTGGGAAGTGATAGAAAGTGATTAAGATCCCTAGTGTTTAAAAAGTTACATAGACCCTCACAGCAATAAACCAGGAGGGCAGTTAAGAATGCTATCAGCACCCAAGTACGGGTGAGAGTCCATAAGCAGTAGATTCCCAGCAATAGCAAAGTTTAAGTAAGAAATAGACTAACCTCCGCAGAGTGCTAATGACGGTATAGTATACTTGAAGAATAATGGCTATGGCCCTAGTTTGTTATGTCAAAGGACATAGAGATTATATGAGTGAAATTGGCCTGAGTGCATGTCAGAACGATACAGGTTGGTTGGCTTGGCCAGTAATATCATTTTCAGTACGGTGCTTGGGGCATGAACCCCAGACCTCAGCCTATAGAATTAAGGGGAAGGCACAAGTATCTGGCTATGGAGGAGAACAGAATCACCTCCAGGCTATAGCAGGCTGATAGAACATGGAATCACCGGTAATTGTCAAAAATGAGAATCCGGTTGACGTTTAAAAGGTAGCGAGATTGTGACCTAGAACACTGCGATATCACCTTTAGTTGTGGGGGCAAAGGAGTGACAGTACGGAGACCCTATCCTAGTGCAACCAGAGATAAGGCCTAGAAAATGAGTCACCGACCTTCGAGATAGTAGGGGACAGAGTCTTGAGGCCCGGAGGTCGACTCTGCGTACCAAATGTGGCAGGGCTTCATTAGTAGACTGTAGTAAGATACATCATGTTCGTTATTCCCTTATCCGGGTTTGAAAGAAACGCACCAGTTATAAAAGAAATCTACTAGTGGCATAAGAAGAAGAACGATGTTATCGAGTTGTGGCACGGAGCTCCAGTGGCCAGTAAGGGGAGGCTGGACATTAGGAACCGGGTAGACTAAGTCAGGAAATAGTCGTGCCTGCATGAAAGTGGAAATTGGACAATGTGAATATAGCTACAGGGTTACCTTGTACCAGGCGCAAATGTGACCCTATTTGGATCATTGTTGAAAGACTAATGAGATCAACTCATTTCTTGATGTTCAGAAGTATAGTTCAGCTAAAGATTATGCTAAATTGAATACTAAAGAAATATTCTATCTATATGGTGTCTCAGTGTCTCTTAACTTTTAACAAAAGGGAACAACCCATAGCTAGGTTTTAGAAAGATATCAGAACAGATTGGGACATAAGCTAAGTTGAGTACAACTTCTCGTCCCCAGACGAATGGCCAAGCAGAGCATATAACTCAGACACCCGAAGATGCATTACGGGTGGAAGTGTAGGTCCCCTACGTGATAACCTAAAGCAGGTAAATCAGGGGTAGTTGAACCATGTCTACGTCATTAGTCAGGGGGAGAAAGTTAAACTCATTAGAAGATGTATACTAATAGCCCAAGGTCGTCAAGAGTCCTATTCTAATATACGGCGTAGAGAGTTGGTGATTGAAGCAATGATTGGGTACTCCTAAAAAAATTTTCCCCAAAGAAGGGTGTTATGAGATCTGACAAGAAGTGCAAGCCCAACCTTAGATTCACTAAGCTCTACCAGATCCTTCGGAAGAACGGCCAAGTGGCCTATGATATAGAGTTGCCTTCGGGGCTAGGATCTATTTATCAACACTACGCAAGCGCGTAGGAGACCTTTTCTCAGATTGACCCAGTCAAGGACGCTCAGGTTACAGAAGGACTACCGCACGCGGAGGCTCCAAAAGTTATATTAGATTGCCAGGTCCATAAGAGCTACCTCGAGAATCAAAGATGTGATCCATTAAAAATATTAGAGAGGAACAGGAGTTTAGCCGAGATAAATTGAGAAGCTAAGGATGACATTGAGTTTGGATATCCTTAGTTGTTCCGGGCTCTATGCTGATAGTGTTTAAAATTAGACAATTGCAGTCAAGGCAAGGTAGTTCAGGTGTTGTATAGTTATTTTGTTGCTATTATTCTCAGTTATTTATATATATATAGTGGAGATATGTTTCAATTGCGAGTAGTGTCCTGTAAGATGCCTATGTTAGAATTTTCTGCATTTCAGGTTTACGGACAGTCCATATTATAGAGGAGACTCTGCCAAAAATTTTCTTGCAACAGTTAAAGGCGTTGAGTCTCTTAAGCCTAAGATTACATTCGAGGATGAATGTTCCTAAGGGGGGATGATGTTACACCCCGTAAGTTTTCGTCATTTAACCGAGGCATGCATATAGAGTTTTGGAGTATGACGCATATAGAAAAGGGCTCGGGGAATGAACGTGTGAGCACGCGATCAAGAGAGCAGGAGGAAAGAAACCGGAGGTAGGCCGCAAGGGACGGCGCATCGCGCCCCTACCTTGGCTCGATGGGAGGCACGCCGCACCCCCTGCCACCACCTCCCCACCTATATTAGGTCCTTCATCAGTTGTTTGGATCATAACAAATATTTCCCTCAGCTAAAGAAGAGAGGGTAGCATGGGTTTCTCCCGTTTTTCATTGAATTACGTTGTTAAACTCCGTCCAAATGCAAATTCATCTTGTATAACAAGTTCCAAGCCTAAAAGGAACATCTCTGTGGAGTTATTTATTGGAAATTCACTCGGAGTACCGGCACCCACCGAATAGAAGTTGTCGGAATCACTTCTAATCAAGTCCTAAGCAACTAGAAGTGAAAGGTAAGAATTTGTACCTTCTAAACTCTTGGGAATTCGTAAGCTTCCAACCGAATTGAATGAAGTTTGAATTATAGTTATTGTTTTTGAAACATATCATTATTTGTCGATTTCTACTATTGGAATAGCCTTATTCTCTCAGCGTGGAGGCTATAATTGAGTAGAATTGCCGGCTTCACACATGGGTAAACGAGAATCAGTATTCGAGGTATATTAAGGCTTATCCCTTCGGCAAGTTACTCTCGTCATATAATGATATGACATATGCCCTGAAACATAGATAACAACCACCCTATATGTCGTAATTGGTTACTGCTGGTAGATAAGGATTATGTATGTTGTAATTAGCTGTTGTCAATAGATAATGATTCTATATGTTGTAGTTAGCTGCTAAAAGATGTATTAAGAGTATACTGTAGTATCCCTCACCGAGAAAAGGGCATGTTAAGTGTGACTAACGATGGGTACGCCCGTAGGGAGTTCCCCGTTCCACTATTTACCACCTAGAAGTATTCTGATGTTCTGTTGTCATGTCAATGCCTTAGAAGTCTATATTTAGTTGTTGGGCCTGAATGGTTAAGTTTCACAGCATAGGGCGTAGCCGGGTGATATAACTTTCGGTTTAACGCCTGTATTGTTAGTAAAGCTCGTCCAGAGGCCGATGGCGTACCTTGACGCCTCCAGGGCCGGAATCTAGATAAGATGGGCTTGTCTTCGAGTTAATGGCACCAGGATTGCCTAACGAACTAGGTGACAGCTCGCCATATGGTTGGCCATGGTCAGTGACTATTAGTTCCAGTCGACTTAATGTTTGTCATACAGGTTGCCTAGGAAACCATCCTAGTTGCTACAAGTCTGATAGATCATTAGATACCCTAAGGAGGGAACCTTATTAGTAGTTAGATGTGGGGCCAACACCCCAGCCTATTCTTATAGATGTCCATGTAAAGGAGCCCAGATGACTCATATTCAATTATAGAAGCCCAAACGGATCATATTCAGTTACTAGAGCCCAGACGACTCAAATTTAGTTACAGGATCCCAGATGGCTCATATTTAGTTGCAGGAGCCCAGAAGGCTCATATTCAGTTACAGGAGCCCAGATGGCTCATATACAGTTACAGGAGCCTAGACGGCTCACATACAGTAACAGGAGCCCAGTGGACTCAAATACAGTTATAGTTACTAGTAGGGCCTAAGGGGTACTAATAGGGGTATAAGATTGATTGGTGCCTGCCGAGGCTTATGGGGGCCTAGGTAGGTTGTTACTGTGTTGCTTGTACCTTCCTGACTTATGGAGGCCAGGTTAGGTTCTTCTTTGTATACTTGCCTGCCAACTATAACTTGTGAATGTATAGTCGTACAGTTTCAGCTCATATATGAGTAGTGATTTACTAGATGCAGGTTATGGATAAGAAAGCCTACAAGTTATCTCCTGCCTTTTCTTGCTACTTACTTTCAGTCTTTATCAACTTCTATTCAGTTTTTCATTATTGTCTTACATATTCGGTACATATTGTACTGACGCCAAACTATGGGGGGTTGCATACTTGCTTGCAGGTTTCAGAATCTCCTAGCGGCTATTCAGAGTCGGCAGATTGGCCAGTTCCTTTCGTTCCGAGTTGCCATGTTGTAGAGGTTTATCTATCTTTTATTTATATAGCACTTGGGTAGGTCGAAGCCCTATCCGGGCCAATATTTTCACTCTTAGAGGCTTGCAGACTATAGTCTTCAGTTAGTTTGTTGGCCGTGTGGGGCCTATGTTTGTTTTATTTTACGTGTTGGCCGTGTGGGGCCTAGTTTAGTTAGATAGTTAGCAGCCTTGTCAGCTATAGTATGAGTATGACTGCCTGTTTTCATTCTGTTATAACTAGACAGCATGGTGTTCTTGTGGGCCCGCATAGGATCCCTTTATTATTATGTTGGCTGGGTTAGCTGTTTTCTTTTACAGGTGTTGCATGACCTTGTCGGCCTGAGACTGTATTTACACCCAAGATATAGTAGTTTGTTTTCTTGATTTTGAGTCGTTGGTGAGCACCAAAGGTGCATAAGCCCAGTCAGGTCAATCTCGATTCCAGTGTGGCATTAGGTGTCAGTCATGCCTCTCAAGGTGGGACATGACATCTGTAATCTAAAGTCATTAATACTTTTGTGGCTTTTTAAATCATTTCCGTTAAGGATAAAATGAAAAATTTTTAAGTTAAATTGTTGCTTTTAGACTTTATAAAACAGAAAATTTGTCGGATAAATCTGAACAAATGAAGTGCCTATTTAATATAATTTCTTGATTATATAAAAATTTACTTATTTACAAAAAAATTAATTTTAAAATATAATTAATACCGTCTTAATTATGTGAATACCTCTTATTTAGTCTTAATTATGTGAATACCTCTTATTTAGAACTAAAATAAATTAATAAAGATATAATTTAATATGGACCGGAGAGAGTGTCACAAACTGAAACGTACGGATGGAGTAATTAATCATATGTGTGCCATGACTGCAAAGACACGTTGTAGACCGACCACATGGTATTGACACCAATGTGCCGAAGTTTATGGCTTCTTTAATAATTAAACTAATTCATTCATTTGGGGGTATTATGGCATTATAAATGCAGATCTAGCTAACGATAATTGAACCCAATATCCATCAAAAGCTTTCCTCATATTACTATTAATGGAGATTCAGTACTCCTCTCCTTTTAACATAGTTTCACTGCTTCTCTTCTTTTTACTACTCATTCTATTTAGACAATCAAAAAAGAGAGACAAAAAACGTAGGCTGCTGCCTCCAGGTCCATGGAGACTTCCCCTTATTGGAAGTCTTCATCACTTGATAGGAAGACTTCCGCATCACTCTCTTACAAGTTTAGCACAAAGGTATGGTCCTATTATGTACTTGCAACTCGGGGAAATTCCCGTGGTTGTCATATCATCACCTCGTATTGCAAAAGAAGTCCTAAGTACTCATGGTGTCATTTTTGCTAATAGGCCAGAAATTACTTTCTCAAACGTCATATCTTACAATAAGAAGAACATTGGATTTAGTGAATATGGTGATTACTGGAGACAAATGCGTAAAATTTGTACACTAGAACTTCTTAGTGCAAAAATGATCAAGTCCTTCAGTGGAATTCGGAGAGATGAGATTTCTATTCTCATTTCCTCAATTCGTTCCATGAGGGGTTCTAGAGTAAACATAAACGAAAAAGTTTTTCAGTTTACCAACTCTGTCCTTTGTAGAGCAGCCTTTGGGAAAATCTGCAGAAGTCAAGCTGAGTTTTTAGCAATTGTGAAGGAAGCATTCTTGTTAGGAACAGGATTTGATGTGGCTGATTTGTTCCCTTCTTTAGAGTTACTTCACAAAGTGAGTGGTTTGAAATCAAAATTAATGAATTTGCATCACAAGCTTGATGCACTTATGGAGGACATCTTGAATGAGCATATTGAAAATAAAGCAACAGGGAATTACAATATGAGAAATGGAGAGTTTGGAGGTGAAGATTTGGTTGACGTTTTACTAAGAATTAAGGAGAACGGCGAACTACAGTGTCCAATTTCAAATGATCACATAAAAGCAGTGATTTTGGTAAGTTGGGTCCCATCTCATAATCATGCCTTTCTATTATTTTTCCTTTTTTTTATACTACTTAGTATTAATTGTCCTCCTTTATTAATTTTTGAGTCAAAGTCGAATTATGACAAACAAAATGTAATGTACGGAGTAAAAAAAGTTGCAGCAGATTTATTTGCATGAGGGCAAAGTATAAACTTGTGTAGGATTCACTAATCCGCATGTATCTTAAGTCTTTCTCATACTAATTATAAAGTGCAGGTGCGACCAAACAGTTCTTTTTGGTCGTTGCAGTATCTTCTTCTTTTAAATGTTACCATCTGTTTTAATTTATGTAACGTATTTTGATTAGGTACCAAATTTAAGAAATGAGAAAATTTTTGAAACTTGTAATCTAAAACTAGTCATAGATGTTTGTGTGGTTATAAATCATTTTATTAAAGATGAAATGAGTATTATAAAATTAAATTATTATTAAATATAGAAATATATCATTCCTTTTTACACCGATTAAAAAGAAATTTGTGTCACGTAAATGAGAACAAAGGAGTAATTAAAGGCCCAAGTATAAGCAATATTTACTGATCGATCTTGCCGTGATTAATTAATACCTTAAGTGTTGGAGTAATTACTTGTGTATATCTTTAATACTAATGGGTGACACACTCTCTCAAATTCAACATGAAAGATATTGCGAAGTTAATGATCAATCAAATTCATGTAGTAAATAGAATTAACGTTCAAGTGCTTTCAATGTTGGGAGTTTATATATAGCTCTAGACCCCTTCAAAGGTTTTTCCTTAAACATTTCATTATACAATATTATTCTGTTTGTTTTTTAATTAATCTTTTATTACCATAAGGACATAAATTATTTGTTTGTTGTATAGGACATGTTTGCTGCTGGAAGTGAAACTCCATCTACAACAATTATTTGGGCATTCTCAGAAATGCTGAAGAATCCAAATGTTATTGCTAAGGCCCAAAGTGAAGTGAGAGAAATGCTTAAGGGAAAGAAAAATTATGATGAAGAAGATCTTGAAAAGTTGAGATACCTAAAGTTAGTGATTAAGGAAACATTAAGATTACATCCTCCGGCTCCTCTTTTAGTACCCAGGGAAAGTATAAAGCAGATAGATATTGATGGATACACAATACCTCTTAAAACAAGAGCATTGGTTAATGCATGGGCACTTGGTAGAGATCCCCGAAGTTGGCATGATCCTGAAAGTTTTATACCAGAGAGATTTGAAAACTCATCAATTGATTTTATGGGAAATCACTATGAGTTTATTCCATTTGGTGCAGGAAAAAGGATTTGTCCAGGAATTTCATTTGGTTTAACGAACATTGCACTTCTTCTGGCTCAGTTACTCTATCACTTTGAATGGGAACTTCCAGATGGAGCTAATCCAAAAGAATTGGATATGACTGAAACACATGGAATACTTGCAACGAAAGAGAAAGATCTATATTTAGTTGCCACTGATTATAAAAACGATGAATAATTTTGATATTTTGCTTGAAAGGGTAAAATGTCAGCAACATAGCCTGTATAATTCATCTCCGTCTCGCTTGATTTATGTATGAATAATGCACTTGTACCTCAAACAATAAGATCTATAATTGGTTGCATGGTTTTGGTCAATAGATCGAACAAAATAATTTGTTCCTCAATTCACCGAAAAATATAATACATGTAATCTGAGCTTTGATTTTATTTTCTCCAAGACTTTGTTATTGGTCACAACCTAGTTCTAGTATTAAACGACCAACTCTAAAATACTTTTGTGAGATTTTAATCTTCTGAATTGCGATCACATAATACCCTTTCTATTAGTGATTGCTGCAAAGCTAGGGAAAATGGACCATTTTTAATTTTTCATTGAACTATTCAAAAAGAGATAGTTTTGCCTTCCATTTAGTGTTCGAGAGAGAAGTGCTCTTAATTATAAAAACTTAAGCAAAAACATATGTAGGGGCAAAGGCGGATACATAATTTAAATTTTATGGGTTCAATTTTAGTATTGAACCTATTATATTTTTAAAATTATGGTTTTTAAAATTAAAAAACAAAAAAAATATATTATTAATTTTAAGTTTAATAATTTTTTTAAAAATATTTTTTCTATCACTTTTTATTTCAATCATAATTTAATTTCCAATTTCATATAACTGACTATCTCAAATGTTTTTTTTGTTTTTTTAATTTTTTCTTAAAAATATCCTTTTTGATTTTTTAAATTATATAATTAAAGATTAATTATCAATATTAACTTTTCAACTAAATATTTACTTTATTGTTTCCTTTCAAAACTATTATAGCAGTCCTAGAATGAAATTTGAGATGACTTAATGTTACAATAAGCAAGAGTAACTATTGTACTTTTAGTTTTGATGATTGACAAATTGATAAGAGGATCAAGTTCGCAGTTGTGGAGAAAAAGATGCTAGTGATGGGGGAAAGCTTTGAGCGCTCCATTATTGTCATTAGTTTGACATCGTCAAAAAGCGAAAACTACCCTCATGGAAAAAAATCTTTCAATTACCAACTAATACATAAAAGACCATAAACAATCTATATCAACGATGACATAATAAAGCTAATTCCTGTTCAAATTAAAGTCCTAAAAATCAGATTGAATAATGAATATAATAAACCAGGTTGAGAAAGAAATTAATTTTAATTGCAGGAAGCAAATCACGAATGCAACACCAGTAGCCGTAATCGAACACACCGAAGATTAGAGGGCACATAACAGGTTAATTTCAATATATTACAATACCGAACGTACAAATGAGATCCTTATTAAACATAATCAAATATGAGTAAGAGAATGGGAAGAGATAGAAGACCAAGAGGTGAGACTTGAATCTGTCCCGAGGTCAGTAAGGCGGTGGCTCATCATATTTAACCGACTAAGATGGTTAAGTGATGAGAGAGAGGGAGACAGGGGAGGTCTGTTATTTCGCTGTTCGGTGGAACAGTGGAGATGAGGGCGACGCGCTGGGGTGTACGACTGGTTCTTGGTCGGACGGTGAGAGGCGGGAAACAACAGATTTGCGTGGTCTGGTACCCCGGCGTTGTTGTGGGAAACGAAGAGGGAGAAGAGATTGTTTTGGTGAGAGAAGGGAACGGAGGGGTTGGTTCTTTTCCGGTGGTCTGGTGGCAAGAGGGGCGACGGGTGGTTGTTCATGGTTGCTCGCCAAAGTTTAAGTAGGGAAGTAGGGAGGGATCTGGTCACGGCGGTTCACGGCGGCTGGTGGCTGCTTCTATTTTCGATCGAAGAGAATGAGAAGAGAATGGCGATGGAGTTGCGGCTGTTCGCTGGAGAAGGTAGTGGCTGCTAGAAAATGGGGCTGGTTTGGGTGATTTTGGTGTGATTTCTGCCGGAAATGAGAGGGAGAGAATGGAGAGGGTCGTGTAGGAAATAATGGTGAGAGGGGAAGGTGCGACTGGTTTCTACGGCCCATCGTTGGCCGGAAAATAATAGAGGAGAAGAGGGAGGCGGTTGGAGCAGAGGCAGAGAGGTTTAGTTGTTGGTGGAGATTTCGGTGGTGACGAAGCGAAGAAAGGGCGAGGATCTGGTCCACCGGAGATGGTGGCGTGGTGGTTTCTCGGTTGAACAGTGAGAGGGAGAAGGGAGAAGAGGATGAGGGAGGGCGGCGCTAGGTGATGGAGAATAATGAGGGTGTGTTAGGGTTTCGGGGGGGATTTGGGAATAGAATAGGAAATATAGTAGGATTAGATCTCATCCGTTGGATTAGATATGATGGAGGGCTGAGATTAGTTTTAGGCTAGGTGGGTCGGGTCTGAATATGTTCATGGGTCGCCGGATGGGTAAATGGGTAGAAATTAAGTGAATTTGAATTGGAGTTTACAATGTGACCAGATTTTGCTAAAATGATTAAAATTGACATAAATTGAATAGAAAGTGGCTAGATTTTAAATGAATATAGAATAAAATTAAGAATAAAATTAAATTTAGCTGCTATTAAATTAATAAAAATACTACACTTGTAAAATGAATTAATGGATAGACAATATAATAGTTTGTTTATAATAAAATTATATAAATCTCTATTATCATTATAAATAAATTTTGAAATTTAAGTAAAATTATGCAAATATTATTATATAAATAGTTTATAAAATTATATATAAAAATAAATCTCATTTAATTGAAACTATGTATACATTTATATTAATACATAATATATTATATGTGACATAATTACATAACATTAGAAAATTAATAAATTGAAACTAAAATATAAATAAACATTATAAAATAATAGTTATGTAAAATTTAAAAATTATGATAATTAATTATTAAAATATTATGAATGCGGACTAAATGATTACGTAAAAGAGATAATTATAAAATATGCAATATATATATTAATAAGAAGCTTAGATCAGGCATCTAGTGGTCAAAATCGGGTGTCAACAACGCCTTTGGCGCCGAATGAAGAATAAATTGTCGAGCAAAGAACGCGACTTTAGTAGCCAATTTTGTCCGACCAAAAAAATTCGGTGGGGCCGAGTGAAAGAAAATGGAGTTAAGTGAAATATTGCGACGAGACTTCATGATTAAGTCACCTACTATCTCGGTTTCACGAGAATCAGCCGTGTGTAGTTCTAGATTTGGGATGAAACGAAATTCCTAAAAGAAATTAATAGAACAAGGTTTGAATAAAGATGGAAATAGCAAAAGTTATGAGAATGGAGATATGAGAGAGGCGTATAAATCTGTTACTTTAATATCATCTTCACATGGTATCGTAACGAGTTAATCGGCACTCCAGAAGGTTAAAAATGAATGAAAGCGAAAAATGCTTTCCTTCGCTGATGGAAGACTTAGTGTTGTCTCTATACCCTCGCATTTTAACACCACTAAATAAAATGGTTAATATATATATAAAATATGGATAAGTATAAAAGTAATGCTAAAAGAACTAGCAACGAGGAAAATATATAATTCTTCGAGGAACCTCGTAATTGGCCCCAGCTTCGATTTTCAAAGCGAATACCGCAAAACTCGTACGAGCTATTAGTAATCGAATACACGTATGAAACTATTTAGCATTAATGTATCCGATTTTAGGGACGGATAAGCCCAATTATCTTATTTAAAAGCTGACCTAGCCGAGTACAAATAACTAGTTGAAAGTAAATTGTAGGGCTAAACGTAAATCACAGGCTCAAAAATGTAAATCATAGGGATCAAAATAGTAATTGTATTTCTCAAAAATGTAAATCATAGGGCTCGAAAATAGCAATCGTATTGCTCAAAAATGTAAATCATGGCTCGAATGTCCATTTATAAAGGAGAACCCAAAATGTCCATTTTTAGGTGGACGATCCCAATTGTCCTTTTTTAGGGCTTAATCGAACCCAAGGTGTCCTATTTTAGGGAGGACGAACCCAAGACATCCTATTTTAGGGCTTTTAATTAACTCCAAGATGTCCATTTTTAGGGCGCATTTAACCCATTTTTTAGGACTCGACTTAACCCAAGATGTCTCGCTTTAGGATGACTAACCTGCTTGTCTTATTTTAGGGTGGACTAACCTAAAATATCCTATTTTAGGGCGGGATCAATTTAATTTGTCCATTTTTAGGCTGACTGCAACTCAAATGTCCTTTTAGGAGGACTGACCCAATTGTCCAAGAAGATAATTTCGTGTTGACTCATTATAGTAGCTCAATTCACTGTGAAAGTACGGTAAGTGGCACGATAGTAACTCAAATAATATAATAGCAACTAGCGCAAAATGGTGGCCCCAGAGTAACATAGTAGTAGTCAAAGTAGCATAACAACAAGTGGCACAACCGCATCTTGAAGTAGCACAATAATAATGGTATCTTGCGCAATACACAAAGTAAATTGAAATAAAGACGATAATAATAGTATAATGATATCCCCCAGTAGCACAAAGGATTGAAGTAATACAATAATAATAACAAAATAGTAGCTCAAAAGCAAGACAACGGATAGCTTGATGTAGCATAATTGTAGCTTGATAGGAGCAAATATATAGCTTGAAGGTTGCAAAATAGTGGCTCAAGGTAGCATATTAGTGGCCGATTGAAATGCTGGCATAATAATGGTTTAATAGTAGTATAACGAGCCCGATTGAATAACACATTAGTAGCTGGCATAATAATAACTTGAGTATCAAGTTGATGGTAGCACAATACGGCCCGATTGAATAACTTAGCATGATGTCCTACTTAGCAAGATGGAAATTTGACTGCATCGTATCAACTTGGCTCCAAAGGCATAGTAATACTGATAATAGTAGCTTGGATACTTAGGTCATAATAGAACTTGAATCTAGAGGCGTAATGATAGCTTGGAAGTAGCACAATATGTGTATAATATAAAATGATGCATGATCCAAGAGTAAAATAGTTCGACCTTTATTTGAGCGAGAAAGGCATAGGTCTTTCTCAACCACGAATATTTCGCTGGTACGCCTATACTCAAAGAAAATTTATGAGTTTTAAAGGCAGGTGTTAATACGTACCTTTGTATGTCCTTTGCTCCTTGTCGTTATTTCACTCTATGGACTTTGCATTTTGGTGAAAATTTTGAGGAATCCTCAAAAATTTCTCTTCCCGCCTTAGAACGCAAAGGTTTTCGCAAATCTCCGTTGCCTGCTTGTGAAATTTTTGAGGTTTCCTATAAAATTCTTGTCCCGTTTGACTTAAAGGCTTTGTATTCCCGTTTTTTCACTCAAACAAATTATCAATTCAAAAGGAATGATTGTCTTATATTTGAACATCAATATTTAGTTTTGAATCCACATTCGCCATTGAACGAAATTGCCATGGATTTCAATTTTGGATGTGAGCAAGATATTTTATTTAACTATGGGAAGGAAGAAAGTTTTATTTGATTGAGACCTGGACCCAAAAGTGGAATGCCTACGTATCCAAAAGGAATCAGACGTATCGTACTTTTAGAATACAAAGATAATGAATAAAATGGGACAAATGATGAGTGGACGAAGGGCGAATGAAGGCACTTTGCTATTGACGGCCTCGTCACGGGGCTCAAGGCTTCTTATCAAATGTCTCTAACTATCTTCATCGGATCACCTTGACAATGATCGCCCAAGAGTAATGGGCTCATAATTCATCGGTCCTGATGCACTATTATCTTTCTCTTCTCAATCGTGTCTTGAATGTTGTATTTCAAAGCTGTACATTCTTCGGTATCATGGACTTGAATGTTTGAATGGTATACACATCTCTTGGATGAATCAAAATTTTGGGTTGGGTATTTGGGAATCCATCCTTTTCTTGGTTTCAAAACTCCTGGGCTCTCACCAAATATGCTTGTACAAGGTCTGGCTTAGAGGGGTAAACGTGCGAGACCTTACTTTTGATTGATTGGATTGCACCGGTGAGAATGTCGAAAGTTAAGCGATTTCTCTGACAAACTCGTGTTGGGAACTCTTCTCATCATAAAGAGTCAAAATGACATACTTCTGTTGTACATCCTAATGGTGTTGTAGGAGGAATAGCTGTTGAGATATCCTTTTTCTTTTTATTCGGAGGACTTTATCGTGCTTGAGAACTTGTGGCAATATCAATAATTTTCCCTATTCGAATGCCATATTCTAAATCCTTCCCAATCCAAATCGTACTTGCGGTTGGCGAATGATTGTGAAATATAAGTATCTCAAGTGTGATATACCGTCTAATGACTTGATAAAATATTGGACTAATTCTTTCGCATAGGGAGGACGACAGAAGCTTCGCCCCTTCCATCGTCTCACATATTCCTCAAAAGATTCATGAGCCATTTTTCTTATCTCAAGAAAATCCAAAATGCCTGACGCCTTTAGTATTAAACCTATATTTGTTCTACAAAATCTCGAGTTATATCTTCCCAAGTATGTCATTTGTTGAAATCTTTCTTGACATACTCAAGTGAATGTCATTCTACGTACTCGTATAAATAATCTCATTTAGAGAGTTTCATCACGTCCACTCCATTAATCGCAATAGTCTTTCGTATGCTCACCTTGGGTCTCCATGCCCATCGAAAATTTTGAGTTTCTAATATTGTATCCCCTCGCGGTAACTTAACACTTGGGGTGTGTAGGCACAACTTCTCATTCCAACTGAATATTTTTTTTGTTTTAGTTTCTCATCCAAAATCTTTTCTGCAAGTTATCAACCTCATCGTACTCCGTGATGATCTCCCCTTTGGATATTGCCATGTCTGGGTAAAGTGCCATGACGGGGCATGTGATGAAGGAATTTTTTAAGGAAGTGTAAGAGATGGGGTTGGACGGAGAGGTACCGTCGAGAAGAGACTTTGTGTCGGGAGAGAATCAAAGTTTGTGTCAGAATAAAAGTAGAATTATTTGGGGATGGTGGACATTTTTGCAAATTGCATTCGCCGAGTTGATGTTCAAATATTCGACAACCTTTTAAAAATAAGCAAATCAAATGCTAACACCAATCAAGTAATAATAATAACATTAGTAGCATCCAAACATGAGCTCATAAAGAGTTTTAAGCCAAATAAATAAAATGTTAAATTCCAATATGATGCAAAATACAAGTATGGAATGCGTAAAAGTGATGAAAACCGTGATTTCAAACTAGTTATATTGACAAAATGCTAGAGAATTTGAACGAGTAAACAACACAATACTAGCTAATTTGGCAAGTCATGAAATCAACAAGGTTTACTTATAAGTTGAACAAACAAATCATTGATTTGAAGAAAAGGAGATATGCACTAAGTTAAAAATGATGAATTATGCTTGCTCAAGATGGAGTCAATGTTATGAGAGCTTTATGTGAATATCAAACCTAAATGACAAGAAAATATATTAGCTACGCTTGAACTTAAATTGAACAAATAAGAAAGGATGCACCTTTTAGAATAATAACATGCTAAAAAGATACTTTTGAACACACATAGTCAATAATATTGATAGATGAAAAATAATTTGCATTAAGCTCCGAAATTATATGATTTGAGTCTAAAAGTGCAAGGTATACGATTGATAGAGTTAAGCACGAAATAATTCTAGAATTATTTAAAGATTAAAGCTCCGAAGGACGAAGGAAGCAAAATAAGAAACAATTATAAGTAAAACAAACGATACATGCCACCGATAATTCGCGCGTCCTAATGTATTGTGACCTCTTTTGTGTCGAGGCTTAGCGAATTTTGAGAGACGAATATATCATTCTATTTGTTCTTATTAAAATATTAACTTAAATAATAATTTTTTACATAATAAAATATTACAAGAATGGAAAATTACAAAAATAAAAACATTTTCATAATCAAATAAAATAATTCTTTCCTTGGTTTCTTCAAAGATTACATGTCATTATTTAATAACCTACATAATAAGCGTTAGTTTTCCTAAAGAGCAAATAGTCTATATTTTTAGGGCATATTCAACTCTCATAAAAAGAAAATGCAAATAAGTATGATAATATCCTTTCGAGATTATAAATCTCGACTTTGGGCAAAACCAAGCTAATGGTCTTAATATTACCTAAGGGTATCAAGACCTCTTAGGGATAATGCATGCATGACTTAAGACAAATTATTAAGAATTGGTGGACATGCATCAAAGATTTTCTTATGCGAGAAGGCACGTGGTCACATGTTAGTAAACTATCCATTCACCCCACGTATATGCCAACTCTAAACAGGTGTGCTTCTGAAAGAAATTGAGACGGCAAAGCACAACTCGCGTGTATGGTGCGTGATAGTGAGAGAATCCCAAGGGGGAAAATATGAGCCAATGACAATTATATACTTATATAACAATTGGTATATTATTAAAATTAGTAACACATAAACAATTAAGAAATCAATAAATATAATGATTAGAAAGATTAACAAGGAAACATATAAAGAATAAGTAATCTGACAATCATATAAAAGAAATATTTTAAATATGGAAACCTACAAAGAAAGCATGCATGAACTCGACATGTAACGACTCTTGAAGGAATATTATAAAAGGAAGAGTCGCCACCTAACGAATTATGAAGTGTTAGGCACTAGACTTAAACTAAATACAGAAAATCTATTTAATTAGTCTACGTTACCGGAACTGCAAGGGCTCAAGTTACCCTAAAGGAAGGTGTTAAGCACCTTTCGAGATCCACAACCGTGGATCCCAGACGAATTAATTATTATGTGGGGAGATTAGGCTACAAAGTTAAAAAGTCAATTTTTTTACTTGAAACTAATCTAAATATGATCAAACAAATAAACCTTATGCAAATCAATAAAATAATTTAGTTTCATTTACTAATTAATGTGAAACTCAATGATAAGATATGAACTAAATTACTCGAACAAGTATATGAATTATTTCAACCTAAATAAACATCAAACGTGGAATAATTCACCTTTAATTTAAAACCTGGGTTATAAATTAATTTACACATGCAAACTTATTTATTAAACATATGAATAACTAAAAATGACATTATTAATTCAAGAGACCAAATTGTTCAACCAAGCAGGAGAAAGAAATTTAAAACAATAATAAATAAATATAACGTATATACTTTAATACAACTTCTAAACTTATGGTAAGTAGAGATTATGAATATAAATATATAAATTATTAAGATATACTTAAGATGTCGAAAACGTGAGAGAGTTTAAAATATATATGTATATATATATATATATATATATATATATACATATATACATATAAAATATTTGCCGCTTATCTAGATGACAACACGATACTATGAATCGTGATCTTCAACTTTAGCAATAATTTAATCGAGGTCGGTCTTAAGTTTGAAATAATAATATATTTTAAAATAATAATAATATATTTTAAAATAATAATTTAAAATTTTAAATATAAGCACATAAGATATTTACATATAAATACGATATAATTATTTTGAAACTTGGCTTATGAAACGAAGCCGCCTTGGTTTAAAATTTTGGAATTTAGACATCAGAATTTTTACTTCTTCCAACAACTATATGTTAAGGGAAAGCACTTATCTTTATAAGAATTTATAAAAGAATTGTATTACATCACCCAAATTAAAGAACGATCAACTGACAATGATTTTAGTTTCAAACAAATAAAAAACAAGAAATAGTTAAAATCATGTGAAAATATTTAACTTAGAACCAAGTTACTAAACAATTATTACATAATCCTCACCGCATTAAAATCATGCGAAAATATTTAACTTGGAACTATAAAAGATTAAACTCATTAACACATAATCTCCACCCCCTTAGTCATCCCTTTTTCACTATATTTTTAGATTTTGATACAAACATTACAACTAATAAGAACGAAATAAATAAATAAATAAATTACAAATATAAAAATACAATTCTAAAATAATTAAATTCCCAAGAGCTATTTCTAGTCCCAACGACTCTCCAATGGAATCTCACAAGACAATAATCGAGACCTATTAAAGGTTAGTACAACCGTAGATGCAAATAATAATTTAACTCGACAAGTCATGTTAAAGAAAACGTTAACACATAGTCATGATGATAGATACGATTAGGAAGAATAAATAACAAGATTTAACAAATAAATGAATCATTAAAGAGTAAATAAACCAATCGATAAATGACAAAAATAAAAGAAAATCAAAGTCACGAATGCCTCTGATTGTTACCCACTCAACACAGCCAAGATCACGAGAATCCGAGGATTACGAGAAAGCAGTTGCTCGTGTTGAGGCTGATTAGGAGGGAAACATAGAGTTATCTCGAAAAGAGAGCTTATTGGCTAATTTAAGGGTAAAACCAAGTTGTTCTTTTTGAACCCTCCCATTTGAATGTTAAGCAGAATATAAAATATTTTTTTCATTGAAAAGCAATCTCTCCTTACTCAATAAGAAAAGAAGAGCATTATTATAATAGAGATCAAAATTAATCAAGAGGTAAAAATGGAAGGAAGTCCTCAATCACAGTAGATCTTCTTTAAACAAATTTAATTACTATAATTAGTATAATTAAGATCAATTATCTATAGACATGTATAAATCTAAAACAATAAATAAATATATAAGCTGTCACATAATTATTTAAGGCGATAGTTGAAGGAGGGCATAAATCATACCGTATTTCCTATGAATAAGAATAATAAGGCTGCAAATAAATAAATGATGAAGTTTCGTTTGTAATTAACATATGAAGCATGTTATTACCGATTATACTCACAATAATAAAAGGTAATAAATCACCAAAGAGATTAAAAGGGAGAATAAAATATCATAAGAAGTCAATTAGAGTTGATTAATCATAACAAGTCAATTAAATATAGAGAATATTTAAGTTTACCATAAATAAACATATCCTTCAATTATTCAAATAATTAAAGAGAGTAAGTAAGAATTAATTATGACCAAATTTCTAATTAAAGCAAAGAATCAACATTATAATTTATCAAATTATCATCTGTTGTTAAAATAGCCTAAAGATGGGAAAGGGAACAAATCGCTCTAGTGCTATTAAACCATCAAAAATGAAATAGTGCCAAAATTATCGCAAGGCGATACTCGCTTAAAAATCTAATGTTTCCATGATTGAATGAGTACTAAAATTGTCATGATTCAAATTGGCTATGAACGGAGTAACTAATCAGAATTCAACCATTGACTAGGTTGTTACTAAATATTCTAAGAAAAATAAATAGTCCAAGCTAATGCCCATATTTGACACAATAAACTCATACCAAATTGTTAACACGAGCTAGAAAAAATGAGGGAGGAAAAGCAGGAATCATATAATCAAATCATTCAAAAATTACTTTTATAGCCAACTTCAAAGTTTTCATATATTATATGTAATATAAGAACTTCAAAATTCACTATAATATGCCGAAATAGACAAGTATCAAAGTTGTAATATGATTGAATCTACCCTCATGGAATAAGAATCTTTCAATTACCAACTAATACATAAAAGGCCATAAACAATTCTATATCAACGATGACACATAAAGCTAATCTCACTCAAATTAAAGTCCTAAAAACTGAAAATAATGAAATAAAATTGTGTTGAGAAAGAAAGTAATTTTAATTGCAAAACAAATCACGAATGCAACACCAAGAAACATACCGAAGATTTAAGGGCACATAACAGTCAATTTCAATATATTACAAGATCAACTCACAATCAAATGAGATCATTATTAAACATAATCAAATAAGGAGTAAGAGAATGGGAAGAGATAAGACCAAGAGGTGAGACTTGAATCTATCCCGAGGTCAAGAAGGCTATGGCTCAATGATTTAACCGACGATGATGGTTCAAGATGAGAGAGAGGGAGACATGAGAGGTCTGTTGTTTGGCTGCTATGTGGAAATGCTGGGAGATGAGGGCGACGCATCTGTGTACGACTCCGGTTCTTGGCTCCACTGAGAGGCTGGAAACAACAGACCGCATGGTCCTGCCCCCGCGTTGCTGTGGGAAACGAAGAGGGAGAAGAGAGATTGTTTTGGTGAGAGAATGGAACTGAGGGGCTGGCTTTTTTTTCCTAAGTGGTTCGGTGGCGGTAGGGGCGACGGTGGTTGTTCATGGTTGCTCGCCGAGCTTAAGTAGTGAAGCAGGGTGATCCGATCAAGCGTGGTTCACGATGGCCGGTGGCCGCTTCGTTTTCGATCGAAGAGAAGGAGAAGAGAATGGCGATGGAGTTGCGGTTGTTCGTCGAAGAAGGCAAAGTGGATGCCGAAATGGGGCCGGTTTAGGTGATTGTGTGATTTCGGCGAAAATGAGAGGAGAGAATGGAGAGGGTTTTTTAAATAATGGTGAGAGGGGAAGGTGCACTGGTTTTCTATGGCCCATCGTTGATGAAAATAATAGAGGAGAAGAGGGAGGTATCGTGGAGCTAGTGAAGTGAGAAGTTTAGTGGTTATGGAGGTTTCAGACGGCGGGAGAGAGGGCGACGCATCCGGTCCACCCGAGATGGTGACGTGGTGGTTTCTGCTGAACAAAGGAGGGAGAAGGGAGAAGAGGATGAGGGAGGGCGAGACACTAGGTGAGGGAAAATAATGAGGTGTGTTAGGGTTTTTATGTGGCATTTGGGAATAGAATAGAAATATAAGAGGATTAGATCTCATCCGTTGGATTAGATACATGAGGGTTGAGATTAGTTTTAGGCTAGGTGGGTTGGCCCGACATGTTCATGGGTCGCCGAATGGGTAAATGAGTAGAGCTAAGTGAATTTGAATTGGAGCTTTCATAATGTGGCCAAATTTTGCTAAAAATGGTTAAAATTGACATAAATTGAATAGAAAGCATAGATTTTAAATAAATATTGAATAAAATTGTATTTAGATCTCTATTATATTAATAAAAATACTATACTCTTAAATGAATTAATATAAAATATTATAATAGTTTAGTTTATAATAAAATTATATAAATCTCATTATCAATATAAATAAATTTTGAAATTTAAGTAAAATTATGCAAATATTATTATATAAATAGTTTATAAAATCATATATAAAAACTAAATCTCATTTTAATTGAAACTACACATTTATATTAATACACAATATATTATATGCTACATAATTATATAACATTAGAAAATTAATAAATTGAAACTAAAATAAATAAAAAAACCTCAATTATCAATTCAATTTCAATTTTAAAATTTAAAAATTATGATAATTAATTATTAAATATTAATGAATGTGCGGACTAAATGATTGGCATAAAAGAGATAATTACAAAATATGCAATATATGTATTAATAAGCAAATTAGACGGGGTATCTGAGGTCAAAATTGGGGTGTCAACAAAGATCAAGTGGGAGAAACTTGTCTCCGTTGTTTAGATGTGTCAAGGGTACCGTTGACAAAACAAATATCTCAAGAATTGTCACGACCCGAACTTAGGCCCAGATTGAGACAGGAGACAAGGAGCCCCGAGAGACTCCAAGCTCCACTCCATGGAATGTACATACATCTAATTCAACCAATAAAAGTGGGAAGATTTATATAATAAAAATAGCTTTAATTCCAAAACTAGAATTTACATCATAGATGACAAGTCGACATTACACCAACTCGAAAAGCCTCTAATATATCTGATGGGTTGATGGGACAACACCCCCAACTAACCCGAAAAGTTTGAAACTAAAGGAAAACATAATGACTATGGATACCGAATGTCTCTGAGGATAAAGACTACTCAATGCTAGCCAGTTTGATAAAAGCAGTGGTTAAGATGCTCATTTTAGAAAAGATCCTCTTTATCTCCAGATTTATGAGATGACAGATATATAGTAAGTATGCTGGTCAAGATGTGAATGTGTCAAATATGTATGTAAGTGTGAAAAACCTAATACGCTAAAATGTATATGGAAAGTTCAGATAAGAGTAAGGGCAATATGCTAAAAATATCATAACGCTGTTAGTGGTTCTCCATTTTAAAAGACTTGAAATCATCTATAATCATAATCCATAAGAGAAAAGTTTATTTCAACATGACTTGAGTTTCAAACTATATAATCACACCATATATATAAATGGTAGAGGAATTACCAGGCAGATTTTATAACCACACAGTCCAGCAGGTTAATGCTATGGAATTTATCTCCAACTTCTGTCGGAAAGGTATCTCATAGCCAAGTTTTATAGGGAATCATGAAAAATAGTGATACCTATGAAAGGGTCCATTTGGGCAAAAAGGGACAAGACATGTGAGGTCCTGTCACTGAAGCTACATTGGCGCAGAGTCTGACACTCTGAGGTATGCTTGATGTACCTGGAATCGCCTACAGCAATTATTTACCCAAAACATATATAATTTCATAGATAATATACATGATAGATCATGATAGTTTAAAATAATGATAATTATAAGCATGCTTGAAATACATGAACTAGCCATGAAATAAGGCCAAAGGAGTTGGCCAAAATCATAAATCCATAAACCATAAAGTTCATGCATACTTGTAAAATACGTATATAATTGATATTCATAAATTCAAGGAGACATTTGAGAGAAATCATATCATAAGTCATAAATCATAATGGGCTAATGAACATCAAAATCAAAATGGGATCATAACTTGATCTTTCATGAAATATGCATAATTGGGCATAGTTTATAGAAATTTTAATCTAAATAGCTATAAAATCTCGCTCATGATTCATAAAACATGAATTTATACGAGAGATTGTCCCATAGATAGGATCATAAGTGACTTCATAAGAATTAGGATAAAAAGCCCATAGAATTATCACTAGAATTTCATGAATCGTAGAGCTTGAATGGTGCGACACTCACCCATTCATAACCCTACATACTTGAGAAGAACTAATTTTACAACTCTTTGATTTGCTCAATGAAGAATTGATGAAAAACATAAAAAAACTAGGCTTGATCACTTCTTCAAAACATCTAAACTTGCATGCATGAATTAGGAATGACTTAGAATGAACTTACCCTTCTTAAAACTCACTATCTAGAGCTTAAAACGACATACTTTAGGACCTTAGGGCTTAGGAATAAAGAAAATACCCTTAACGAATTTCCTGAAACACTTCTTCCATGAAAGTGACCACTGGCGCTACAATGGACCGTTACCGACTCCAATGGTCCTGCTACACCCTCGCAGCCACGCCTCAATCATGTCTCATCCCCTAATGACTCTGATAGAACGAGGCATTACAACCCAATGACTCATTGCTCGCGCTCTTGTCACCTTTGTCGTAACCTGGAATTCTTTCCAATGTGTGATGACAATGGCCCATTGCTTTGAACAACAAGTCGACCACGCATTTGTTACTTCTCCCCTGATCCATAACTAACCTCACCACGACTACCTTCAATGACTCAAGCTAACATCTCACGGTCAGTCTCCGAGACCCGTCACTCCTAACTCCTTAATCTACAAAAGATCTCTTCACTGACACACATCCAATGAGTAATTAGTCCCTCCAACAATTGCAGAAACAACCCGCTTTGAGAAAAGCTCTTCATTTCTTCTACTTCTTCATTTTAAAATTTCAGTTTAGTCTTTAGCACTTTCTTGGTATTATAATATCTCCCTTGGGAATATTTGTCCTCAAATATGGGTAAACATACAAAAAATAGAAAATAGAAATCACCATATTCAAATACCGAGTATACATGATGAAAACTGATGGAGTGACTCGACTCGAATCGAACTACCTGGACAACCGACCCAAGTCACACATACATCCGTCATGAAAGAAAACTGAGGTACATAAGTTGAACATGAAACCGAATAGAGTATTAAGGAAGAACTGATACCTCTCAAGTTGAAACCGAAGGTAGGGAATGTGAGTGTAGTATATTTAGCCATCATATCCGTCTCGACTTCCCATGTAGCTCCACATGCCGATTCCTCCACAAAAACCTCAATTGAGCTATTTCTTTATTCCTTCTCTACAACCCGCATCATAACTAAGGTTGTCTTTCATACCGACACTGCCCATCGTAATGCTTAGGAGATGGATCACCCAAATATTTCCTTAAGAGCGATACATGAAAAACTCGGATGGACTAAAGCTAATTTTGAGTGGCAACTCCAATTCATATGCTACCTCGCTGAACTGCTTCACAATCCGGTATGGGCCAACATAACGGGACCGAGTTCTCTTCTTTCCAAACCTCATCACCTTCGGGAGACTCCTTTAGAAACACCCACTCATCAACTGCAAATTCAAGTTCTCTCCTTCTCACATCAAGATAGGAATTTTGGCGATTTCAGCTATCTTCACTTGTCTCTCATGCCTAAACCTCTCCATGGCCTCATGGACTAAATTTGGACCTATCATCACAGCCTTCACCGACTTCAAACCAACAAATAGGGATCTTCACCTCCGCCCATAGAGAGCCTTAAACTGAGCCATCCGAATGCCGGAATAATACTGCCAAGGTAAGCAAACTCAACGAGAGGAAAATGCTCATCCCAAACAATTAAGTCAATCACGCATGCTCTCAACATGTCCTCGAGAGTCTCGATAGTCCACTCCACCCGACCATTGATTTGGTGTATGAAATGTTGTACCGAGCTTGACTCGAGTAACAAGTCACTTTTAAAACGATCTCCAAAACTCGAGAGGTAAACCGAAAATTTATCCGATATGATGGACAAGGGCACTCCATTCAATCAAACTATCTCTCGAATGTATAGTTTAGAAAAATCCTCCACTAAATCGGGTTTTGACCTAGAGAAAATTGAGCGATTTTGGTCAACTTGTCCACGATCACCCAAATGGAGTCATATTATCAATGAAAAGTAGGCAACCCCGTGATGAACTACATTACTCTCCTCCTACTTCCAAGTAGGAATATTGATATCTTGAAGCACACCTCCCGATCTCTCGTGCTCAACCTCACTTGCCGACAATTTGACATTTAGCCACAAATCCCGCTATGTCTTTTTTTCATGTCATTCCAACAATACCCCGTAGGTCACATTACATCTTGATGGCACTGGACGTATAGAATATATGGAACCGTGAGCCTCGTGCAATATCCGCGATCTCTCAAATCATCAACACTCCGACCCTCATACCAACTACCCATATCGAAGCATACCATCTCCCCTTTGGAGACGCACTCTACCTTCGATCCTAATGATTCCCTTCAACTTCACCAGATAGAATTCCCGTCTCGCTCTAGCTTCGACCCCGATCATCGAAAGATTCTAATCAATTCTAAATAACGACACCACCATCTATCAAGTCAACAATACGAACTCCTACAAAAGTCCCGAACCTTGAGAGTTTTCACCTTTTATGCTTAAGATCATGCCAAATACGCAAAACATTCAAATCTACCCAAAGCTCTTCCGAAACTCGATCATAGCCCAAATATGCAATCTAATCATAAACCCATTCCGGAGTTAGTTGGAACCATCAACTTACCAATATAATGTTGCTGTGACTAAGTTAACCATGATCAACTTAGCCTTTAAAACTCATAATTTCAACCAAAGGTTCAAATCAATTAATCACCTCGTGATCCATGCAAACTACCCAACTAAGACATAAATCACCATTCGGAACCAATGCAGCTTCTGCGTAACACAATTCGAGCTCATTAACCCGAAATGTTGGACTCGGGTCAAACCTCTCAAACCTCAAACCTCCAAGATCGAAAATCTCACCCAATTTTCATTAGATCATCACGAAAATGGTGTCATCCACTCCTCAAGTCATGATAACAAAATAAATATAGTATGAAAAGGTTCAACCCAAGTAAAATGGATCAACAATCAAAATAAATTACGCTGCTGTTACACTCCCGTGCTTGCCACAACGTTTCTCAACTTCTATATACCGTAACTTATGGCGCGGGATAAAGAGCGTCTTTGAACGCATCTATTTTAACCATCATCTTAATCATGGAAAACATCCATAGGGTTTAAAGTAACCTAATCATGAGCACGAATCATTCAAGAAACCTAAGTTGGACATATACTTATATAGCACTCCATCTCGCCGGGCCGATAAAATCTGTGGATCGAGTTCATAAAGCCGAGCATGCTAAGAGA
The DNA here is from genome assembly GCA_018107945.1 of Datura stramonium. Lineage (NCBI taxonomy): Eukaryota > Viridiplantae > Streptophyta > Magnoliopsida > Solanales > Solanaceae > Datura > Datura stramonium. The sequence goes on along the minus strand of JACEIK010001819.1, from coordinate 28,680 downwards.
CATGAGTTTACATGTGTAACGAGGGTCATGACATGAAGTTGAATGGGTAATATTGGGATCGCTGACCGAAGGAGTTACCTATCATCTAGTATTCTAAATATAAGCATGGAGTCAGAAAGTGTAGAATCGAGCAAACATAAGAGAAACACCTAAACGAGACTAGGATTAACTACCCTTAATTACTATTTCTAGAACTTCCTTACTAGAAAACTTAAGACTTGACTTGGCCCTCCACTTACCATCTCCCCCTTATTCTACTATTATCATTCTAAGGTTCTAGGATCCTTCATTAAGGTTGCACTATCACTGGAAATTTACTTCCCATTCACCTCAAAAGCTATCGGGTTTCCATACTTATAATCATTCCCCTACCGTCCACGAAATAAATCATATATTAAAATGCACAAAGGACTCAGTTTACGCAGTTCTGAACTATAAATCATGTTGCCCGATATGAAGACTTATGACATACTTGTGACTACAACTATGGCTGGTTGCCACCGCCCAGTAACTCCGCGCCGCCGAGACGGGTGGGCAAGACTCGAGAGCAGGGCACCTGCCCACCGTCACCCGATCTAATGTAAGTGCACCTCGGACCGTAACCGGCCACTGCACCCGGTGCATTCCTGCCAATCAAACACCTTTCCGAGTGGTTTCTTCCATACCTTTGGCAAGTTCGACAACCGGACGACGCCGTCGGCGGGTGTCTGTGGCACCACCTCTCTCGACCATCTTGCTTGGTCAAGGGCAAACTTGTGCTTATGACCAGGTTGGCCAACCCGGCCAAGCACTTTCCTAAAGTGGTTCTTCCCGCAGCCGCCCGCAAACTAGGTAAGTAACTTCCTTCACCCGGGCTTGTATCCCCGAAATTGAGCTAAAGACCTCTGGGCCGATAATCCCACTACTTGACCCCTTCTATGAACTCTCAAAGTTTTCGGTCCCTCGGCCTCTTGTGTTCCTCCTTTCTTCTCCCTTAAACTCTCCACCTATATTCGAATCACCAAACTTAAAAGGGTTCCTCTTCGCAGCATTCCCGAACCCTAGTAGCTGTCATCTTCCTAAGAGGTTTACTAATGCGATAGCCGTCCTGGGTTACGCCCCGGGTGATTGGTGGCCTCAGATCAACACTCGATCACGCCAGATCAAAGCATCCGTAACTTGCCCAAACATAGGACTGCTGGGGTTGTGTGGCCGATCGACTCCTATCAAGTTGTTAGGAGAAAACATGTTCGCACACACATGAGCATGAGTTAAGGATAGAGAAATTTCACCGCATGACATAGATCATGGTGTTAAGGGAACATTTCTAAATGTCTCGTAGCTTCTTCATAAGTGTGGCGCGCTTTCACACCCATGAAAAAGACTTATTTAACGCGCCGTGACACCCTAGAACACTTAAAAACCTATTGCTCGATACAAAGCTCATCAGACTCCGAACATAGATTCAGATCGAGGCACGGACAAGTGAGCCTCGAGGGACTCGTCGACCTATGGCATGAAATTACATCTAACTCAATCAATAAAAGCGGAAGATTTATCATAATAAATATAGCGAAAGTCTAAACATAACATAACAATTTAACTAGAATTTACATCATACACGATGTTCTATTTAATACACCAAGTCCGGGAAAAGCCTCTAATGATATTTGACGGGTTGATGAGACAACACCCCCAACTAACCCGACAAGTCTGAAACTCAAGGGAAACATAACTAATTATGGATACTAAATTTCTGAGGATGAGGACTCACCAATGCTAGTTGAATGTGTTTGAGTGGGAAAGCAAAGGCTAAGGATTCTGCTAAGAAAGACTTCTGAATTCAGATTACGAGACAACATGCATAGAGTATGCTAATACACGGAATGTACCGAGTAGGCAAGATAAGAAACTGATAGCTAAAATATATAAAAGTTCATAAGAGTAGGATAATATGATCATAACGTAAATATCATTATGCAAACATAAGGCTTAAGATTTTCAAAACATTCAGAATCATTCATAATCATAATCATAAGAGAAAAGCCTTATTAACCATGACTTGACCTAACGTATATAATTATAACCACACATAAATCATGAGAAAAATTAGGAGATTCTTATAACCGACATACCCCATATGAGAGACATATTAAGCCCAACCTGTAAACTATTGGGAGGGTGTTTGTACCTAGATAAGGGTAGAACCATGAAAAGAGGTGTAGTATCACAACAGAGGGCCTATTTAGGTAGAGGAGAAAATATCATGGAGGTCCCATCATGGCTACGCTGGACCGTAGTTCCGAGACTCTGGTATGCTCGGACCTCGTGTCTACTCTGCAGATAATACTACTTCTCAAAATATATATAGTGATCATATGATAATATACATGATATTCATGGGATAGTTTAAAATCACATAATCATAAGCATGCTTAAAATACATGAACTAGCTATGAAATAAGGCCCGTGAGTCGGCAAAAATCATAAATCCATAAATCATAAACCATAAAGTTCATGCATACTTGTAAAACATATATATTCTTGATATTCATAAATTCATGATGAGCATTTGAGAGAAATTATATCATAAGTCATAAATCATAATGGGCTAATAAACATCAAAATATAAATGGATCATAACTTGATCTTCAAGAAATATGCATAATCGGGCATAGTTTTAGAAATTTAAATATAAATAGCTATAAAATCTGGCTCATGATTTATTAAACATGAATTTATACATAAGAGGTATTAACCTATAGATAGATCATAAGGACTTCATAAGAATTGTGATAAAGCCCATAGAATTATCAATAGAATTTCATGAATTAGAGAGGAGTTAAACAGCGTGAACACCGTATTCAATCATAATCCTACATACCTCGAGAAGAACCGATTCTACATCTCCTTGATTGCCCAATGAAGAATTAATGAAAAACTTGAAGAACTAGGCTTGATCACCTCTCCAAAACCTCTAAACTTGCAAGCATGAATTAGGAATGCTTTAGAATGAACTTACCTTTCTTAAAAATCACTCTCCAGAGCTTAAACTATAGCTTAGACCCTAGGGCTTAGAAATAACGAAAATACCCTTAATAAATTTCCCCGGAGAAATGCTCGCGCGGGATCACTGGCGCCACAACGGACTGCTATCACTCAATCGGTCCATTACACCCCTCATCAGAACACCCCGAATCAAGCTCCATCCCCACTATGACTCGGCGTAATGAGTCGTTGCCCAATGACTTGTTGCCGCCGCCGTTGTCACCACCGCTTACCTTGGAATTCTTTCCAATGGGTGCTGAAAATGGCCCGTTGCTTCCGCGAATGGGTCATACCACGACTCGTTACTTTCCCCTGATCCGTAACTAACCTCACCACGACTACCTTCAATAACTCATTGTAACATCTCACGGGTTGTTTTGAGACCCATCACTCCCAACTCTAGACTCAGCATCTCTTCACTTGCATATCCAACGAGTCCTTAGTCCCTCTAATGACTCATGCAATCCACCCGTTCCGAGAAAATTTTCTAGATTTCTACCGTTTTTCATTTTAAATCCCAAGTCTAGTCTTAGGCACTTTCAAATGGTATTATAAAGAATGCTTACTCCTCTTAGATCCTCTCTAGTCTCTTACAAGAGTAGATCTATGCAAGGATAAGTTCAAAAGGAACTAGGTAAAGGTGGAGATGATCAAAATAAATTGACTCGGCTATATTCCTCTCTCCTCAGCGAGCCTCCTCCGGCTAAAACTGGCGTCGCAGTATCCAAGGTAGCTATCAAAATATGTCTAACTCGCTCATACCCTCGCGTGTATACGCATATACGGGAGAAGAAGAGTGATGGCCGGATGTACGTCGTGAACCTCAAAAACTTCGGGGGAGAAGGACGCGCCCCCTGCCAGCGCTTAGCATCATACTCACTATTTATATGGCATTGGAGTTAATATTTTGTAATTGCCATATATATGTTCACGCCTTTTTGTTTCATTGTCTTGTCATTAAAAAAATTGATATCTCCTCTCCTGACTCAACATGTCACTTTTTTCTCTTAAATAACCCCATCCCAATCGTCCCTCTCACTTCACTCTCTTTATCAAATCTCAAAACCAAAAGGAAAGAAAACTTCAAAATCCTTCCCGCTAAAGCCCCATATGTGTTCCCCTCATTGGTCTTTCTCATCGAATCAGCCCTGCCATCTTCTTCGTCTGCTAAATCTCTAAGAGTCTCTCGTTCCAAATTCCTATTGAATCATCCTACACTCCGTCGTCCCATTCGTCGTAGGTTTTGAAAACCCTTTCTTGAGACTCCATTTCTTCTTCTACCCTCCAAAGGAAAAAAAAAATATAGAAGTCCGAGCTCTATTTATAGACTTCTACGCACTCCACTCTTGACAAATGTACTCTCTCGACTACAATGATACAAGATAAATTCATTTGATTTGTCCGAAAGAGGAAAAGAGAGATCTACCCTATGGACTCTCGACGCTCTCCTCACTACCCGGTCCTCTCGTTGGCCCTGAACATGAAGTGGAGTCGGTGCCTGAGGTTAGTTTCAGAAGTTCTTTTGTTTGAAAAAGGTCTACCTAAGGGACAAGATCGTACATCGCCCATCTTTGCCCTAGGAGGACCGTGATAATTGTTCAAAGTTTGATCTAAATGGCCCAAGTGTGGGTCAAATGCGAAACCATCTAATGAAAGCGACGAGCCCTCCTCTTTATTCTTGTCTCTCCAAAACTAGCTCCCTGCTCCAACATGGGATGTAACCCAAGAAGCTCTAAATATTGAGCAGAGGTTGGTGCATCTAACGACAATGAGGATAAACTGATCTTGTCTTAAAGTAAAGAAAATAGCCTTCAAACATCAGGCGCCCAAGCCGGGACCTCGGTTCATCTACCAAACACAAGGGCAAGAACAAGAAAAAGTCAATGGAGGATGCGTTGAAAGAAAATCAAGCAAAAACAACCAAGAGAAGAAAGTTAGCAAGAGAGAATGTGTAGAAAAGGACTCACCAAATCACCTGACCACATAAGAAAAAAGGATACACACATTTTGAAAACAGAAATTTGTTATTGAACAGAGAAATCTCGCCATAACTTGGTTGGGGGAAGAAATAAGAAGGGAAAGACCAGCCTACAATCAAGTATTTAAAAGGTGCTGCAGCTCTTTGTATGAACAAAATGGAAATAGGGCATGGCTGAGGATTTAAGATACTTCGTACCCACCATAGGTTTAAAATCCAAGAAAGCAGAGGCAAGTAAGACTTACAAACTAAGGGACCTAGTGCCTTCTCCAGGCTTACTGATCGGAAGGGCCAAGCACCGTCTCACCGAGAGGAAAGACTAAATCCCGAAAACTCATAAAGTGTCGAGAGGATAGGTCTTTCTGATCTTGCAGATATTGCTAACATGGAGTGGGATACTTGATCTTAATGAGATGATTGTGCATCGCATGGAGCCATCAATTCACTCCACCGCTCTTGAGCCGTGCATATGAGAAAGAAGTACAAGAATTCTATCATGAGGTGATGTTTACCGTTGAAAGGAAGGAGCCGATCACAAAGGTGAAAAAGGGTCAACATAACCCTTGATGAAAAAGTGCTCGGGTAGATCTCGAGGTTCCTACTGATCAGTTCTGTGGAAGAACAATGCAACCAAAAAAATTCTTTATTCCTAATCAAAAAGCTAGAGAACCTAAGGGGTGAGACTTTTCAAAATATGCATTTAAAGGCGAGTATCAACTAGTATTCGACCCTAGAACAACCTTCTTCTTTCTGACTCGGAAAATAAAAATCATGGGCATATCTAATCCCTTCATCATGGAGGCTCTTAGTACCTTCAAGGTGATTAGTCTATCGATTAGCTATGATTGAATACATGCGTATAAGTTTATATCATGGTGATAATCATGGTTGGCATAGATTTACCTTGAATTGAGTGTTCGATTTTTTTAAGGTCACTCCGTGGACAAGTGGATCGCAGACTGCAGTTAAGATGATTACTCTCACCACCTTAGAGGAATATGAGTGTGTACATCGATGTGTTGGTGTAGGGGTCAACAGGATCTCAGTCTAATTTTCGCCAGAAAAGTGCAATGCGTAAGGAGAGGTCAATTCGTTGTTGGTTCAACGACGCAGAGATTATGCACTCAAGGCAAAACCCTTATCAAAGCCTTAGCTACTCCCAATAGAGGAACGAGGTCCCATGAATGCTCTCCGTCAGGAGAATGACACTTAAAGGCCAAGGTATGGGACCTTAAACTAACAGAGGCACATGACACCGCAAATGAGAGAATGACTTTGTTGCTACATAAATGATCTAGTTCTTAAGTCCTTATTCCTTTTTTTCCTCTCCAAATGCACTCAAGAAATTCTTACCTCCTCTTTCTCTATTTCCTTATCCTCTTCACCCCTTTGTCCTCGTTTTATATGGAGAGATTCAGATTGTTTGACAATGTATTTTTGTTTGTATTTGTATGGATGCTTTAATCTAAATGAATGAAGAATTATCTCATTTCCTCTACTTTCTATTATTCTCTCTTCTTTGTCACTTTTCTTATCTACGTTAGTGTTGCCCTAGTGACCATGAGTTAACATAGTGCTGCTATTTTACTTATTTGATTTACGCTTTTGTCTTTTTTTATGATGTCTAAAGGGAAAAGTAATCATGATGGAGACAAGGCAAACTTGAGGAGTGGGAATAAAGATCTAAATGAAAAGGAGAAAAGAGAGAAACTCGGTGAACTGCTCATGAGATGGGGAAGCAAATCTAGAGTGGAGGAGAGAATAACCAGAAAGGGGAAACAAATAAATAAATCGGTGATGGAGGAATGAAGCTTAAAATCACCTTTAAATGTATTTTTGCTATCATCAAAAGGAAAATGTTATACTCGTTGGCGATTGATAAACTCGGAAAGAGAATCAGGTTATCATTTTTGGAGAAATAGATGCTAGTAATAGGGGGGAGCTTTGAGAAGTTTATTATTGGTATTTAGTTTGACATCATCAAAAAGGAAAAAAATATTATTATCTTGATTTTGATGATTGAAAAACTCGGTAAGAAACTGTGTTCACATTTGTGGAGAAATGATGCTAAGGATAAGGAAAACTTGAGAAGTTCTACTAGCACTAGTTTGATATCATCAAAAAGGGAAAAATGTTGTACTCTTCGGGTTTCAAGGACACAAACTAATGTTTTCAACTGCGCTCACTAATTTCATTCTCCTACGTACTGATTCGCGTATGTGTTAGAAAGTCAACGATAGTCAGAAGTGTACCTTTATTTGCGACAGCAGAACCGCAAAGAAAGTTGCAAAGAAGACAGCATACTAGACTAATGGGATTGGTTTCTAGATTTTTGGCCTCCTATACGGATAAAGATGAATAAAATCAAACCCTAATTTTTGCATATTTGTAATTGAAATATCCTCTGCAAAAGTCAGTGCTCACCAAGAACAAAGCTCATCAACAACAAAGGACCCGATCATAATTAACTCACGTTGCCCCACATTTTTATTTTGATTCTTGTAATATGTCTAAAATGTGAAACCTACTCCTTCTCCTTATGAAGTTGGTGTAGGTACTTCTTTTGTCAGCTTTTCTTGTATCTTCAAAAAGAGTCATCAACTGTAGGTACAGTGGTAGGCCAGAGTTAGCCGAATTATATCAACTAAAGTTAGCTGGCAGTTGGCCAGAGTTAGCCATTGTGCACCGGGGCCAGAGGTACTGAGCTCGAGATTCAATGTGAGTTGTTGCCTTGTAGTCTTTCAATAGAGGTATTGCAAGAGGGGTAGGATTGAGAGCTTAATCCTATTGATTACAAGTAATGTAATCATTGCCGCTCGAACTTAGTGAAGTTAATGAGAAATCCTACGAGGTAGGTCGTGGTTTTACTCTCCCGAGTAAGGAGGTTTCCACGTAACATCTTGGTGTCTTTTACTTTTTACCGAGCTACTTGTTGCTTGATTATTTGTTGCTGATGCCCTGCTGACTTGGTCCCTTGACTAGCGGTGGACTCATACATGCCATCAAATAACTCTATCAATAATAAATAAATCATCATCTATCTATTTATCTATACTATTTTAAAGGTTGAAAGAACCTAAGTGAAAATTAAATTATCAAATTATCCTTTAAAGTTAATATGAGTAATTCTAAATTTAAATTATAAATAATTGATAATTAAAGTGTTCTTCATCCGTCTAGTCACATATTTACTCCTTAATTTCGACTTCCAATCGTTATTAAAAATTTTCATTTTCTTTGGAAAATTCTATAAAATGCACTGGTGGAATAACGTGATCTTCAAATCTCTTCTATGTCTAATCAATTTTTTTTCTCTTATGAATTTTGTTGCTTGGATGTGTGCTCTTTCTTCGCTAAAGAGGTACAACATCTTTCTTATAATTGGTGAGGGAATATTTTATAGACTTTTAATTTTACGCTTATATTTTTTAAGAATTTTTAAAAATTTACTTAGTACTTGAGTTCAATCTTTGAAAGCAACAGAAAAGGACTACTTGATCATTTCTTTAATTCTTTTGTTCTTGTGCAGGTTATGACTTAAATAGTTTAAATAAGTTTTTCTCTTTATATTTCTATCATGAATTTAATGAAAAATAAAAACCTAAACTTCATTTTTTGTTAATTCAATTGACATATGGCTTGAAATATCCTAAAACCCTTCAAAATAATCATAGATAGTTCATCTTCATTTACAATTAAATTATAAATTATTCCATATAGTAATTATATATATTTTTATTACGCTTTAAATTATCAAAATTAAGATAAATTAATAAAAAATTTAACCGATGGTTATTATTATTGATGGACAACTATATCTTTTATCCTTCATTTTACAAAAGGTGTTAAAGGAGTTATCAATTTTGACTTTTTTTCATATAATAAATAACATATCTTCTCAACATCATCTACAAATAGATGCGTATTTATTTTTTTAAATATAAATTGGCTTTTTTTAAGGAGAAATTTTATTTTATTTCTCTATGGTTCGCTTTCTTTCAAAGAGATGGACCATTCATGCTTATAACTCATTATGTGGATGTAGTAAGTTTGATATGTATGTGACTGAGGGATGAATAGTTTATATGGCAATTGACTAGCTTTTGCCAATAGATAATTATTCCACTCACATATATCAAAATAAAATTAAACTATATGAAATTTTAGAGTTAGAAATATATTTAATCCTTTTTTTTCTCTAAGGCAAGTAAAACGAGAGAGTTGTTCAAAAACAGTAAAAGGAGAGACACAAATCATGTTACATTTCGTAATATGATTATATTCAAATAATTTAATTTATATTTTTTTTTTCAAATTCATAGATGAGCAAAGACTTATAATTTTGAATCACATAATCGATACTTGTACATACAATATGATTTATATACATCAATCAAATTTTTACATCACAATGACATAAAAAATTTCCGTCATAAATAACTACTATTTACTTATAAACGTACAACATGATATTGACAATGAACTACTAGACATCCTAAGGAAGACATATATCAATCAATTTTTTATACAATTTATACTAATGCTAAACAATGTTTTATACATATCAGTTGAATTGGCTCTGTATTCATCAATTTGAACTTGCAAATTTTTCTTCAAATTTGTAATTCATTGCACATATATGCTAATATTATTTTAAGATATTCTTACTATTAGCAATGTGGAGATATACATGTAATGTACGTGTCCAAAAATTAATATTATACTAAAAATGAAAGGTAGCTTCTATATTTAAAATTGAATTATGAATTTGCCCTGGCATATAAATCAAAATATTATAAATAATATAATTAATTAAATATTAAATAGTAAAATCTAATTAATTAAATATCTTTATTCAAAGTTGAATTATAAATTTGTCTCTTCTATAAATTAAAAATATTATAAATTATCTAATAAATTAAATACTAATGAAAATATGAATTTAAATCAATAATATATAAAATTAAATATCTAATTTAATAATAATATCTAAATTTCGTAAAGGGTGAGTCAATAAGAAGTTGAATAACCCTATTTTAATGTTCCACGTTTAGTCCTTTTAAAACGTGTGTTGTTTTCTGTTTTCATCATTATAAATTATTTATCTGTGTTACAAATTCCTTATTAAAAGCAATGTAAATTATTTTATTTATCATATTTTGTATTAAAAGTGAGGAGAGCTCAAATTGAAGAATTACTAAAATTGGCCATCAAAAATTGATGGGCCTTTTTTAATATTGTGCAAAATATAAAAATATTTAAATTATGATGTTTCCTTTTCAATTCTTTTTCATATACAATTCTTTTTACTACTAAAACTGTTACATCTTTATTCAAGATATTTAATTAGATTATCAAGAAACTGATAAAATTTAAAAGAGAGGACAATTAAGTAAGAAACTGATGGAATGACTAACTTCAATTTAAAATACATAAAAAAAATTTTTAATAATTAATTAACTTTTTTCCCCTTTTCTTACCCAAAGTCGCTTATTTAAAATCACCTAAGAATTATTTTCTCATCTTTATTTTACCATTCCTATCTTTATCTAATTATTGTTTTCGCTCTCTTTAACCGCAATCATAAGCGGATGGTGACAGAGCAAAATATAAAATACCATTGATATTCTTCTTAGAACTGTAAAGGGCAGGGACATTAGTTGCATTTGGAAAAAGTCATGATCATGAATTTTTTGAAGGAAATAATTTTTTAATCATATGCTTATATATGGATTATAATGAAATAAAAATGCATTTATATTTAATTACACTGTGCTGATAGTTCTAATAAAATAATATTCTTTAAATTTCAAGAAATGCAGATAAAGAAAATATATTTTTAGGATATATTTGAAAATGTCAATATTTTCTGAAAAACATAATTTCAAGAATTTGAAATTTTGGTACTATTCTACTTAAAGTGATGATAACTTGTAAGTGGATTTTGGATTCATGGTAAATATCTTAAATCTTAATTATAATATATTTTCTCTTAATCCTTTTTCTTTTTGTTAAACTCTGATTACACAAAGAAAGTTGTGCAGATTAAGTAGCTACTGTTTGGTTTAAACTATATATAAATCGTAAGTGTGCGACATAATATGATTTTTATTATATATTTATATGTAAATGAAAACAAAAAAAAAAGTCTTAACGAAAAAATTGCCATTCATACGACGTAAGCAGAACATGTTTGGCAGAAACATATAAAATAAAAAGAGACAAATGATTTTATACATCTACTATTCTACCTAATATGGTAGTTCATCTAACAGATATATTGAGTGGCGATCGATAAAATGTAACACTAACTAATTGGTAAAAATTCTTCTATTACTAACCATCATTATACTCTTTAATGTAGCATTAAATTTAAAATACTTATATGATACTTAACAATTACATGTGAAGTTCAAATAATGAGAATTTAGAAGTGGATAAAGCGAATATTATATAGTAATAATATACTTTATAATATCATGTTTTAAAGTGACGTTGAAATCATAATCTAGTATATTTATGGGACAACAGAGGTTATTTTCTATGAACCTCCAACTCAAGAAAAGAAATTATTATTATAATTTTGTAATTTAATTTGGAGTGTCTAAACTAGTAATCTAAAATAAGTTCCGGTAAAGATAATGCACAGAAAAATGTAAACCTTTTCTTAAGAGTTTATGTTGATTAACTTATTTATTTATTTTTTCTCCCCTTAATACGAACAATAACATTTAAGTAATGAAAAAAATGCAAAACGTCTCCACATTTGTTACAAGTACTTAGTTAAAGTTGCATATGCACTATGATCGTCATATGTCAAACGATTCAGTAAGCAACATGGTAATAAGGCTTTACATTTGTATGGAATTTGTATCCATCTTCATCTTTAAAAAGAGTGTCTAGTAAGCGTGCAAGATTTAGAGGCCGTTCGAGGACAAACATTGGTACTTCTGTAGGGCGCATTAATGCTTTGTTTATGTCTTTCCATGCGTTCTTGACTTCCTTACGATATTTGGTGTACGCCTCTTCCTTTGAAGCTCCGTATTCTTTCATATAACATTCAATAATCGAAGCAGCATGTCCTCTTTCTTGTTGAACCTACATGAAATAAATTTTTATATCTTCATCAGAGATACATTCAAGTATTTTTCCATCAATATTTTAATTCTCATCAGCCCACTTAATAAACGCTAGCGGCTAAGCCAGAAGTTCTTAATACTAGTATCTAAAATTTGAAAGCAAATAATTTATTTTTAGATGAATGTGTGCACAAGTGAAAATTTTCTAACATAAGCACGTATGCAAACCTCTAAATATTCACCATTCATTCTATTTCACAAGTCATTCTTGACAAATTTTATTGCGGAAAAGATCCTTTCAACAATTGCAGTGATAATTGGTAGAAGCAAACAAGTTTAACTAAGTGAATACATAATGATAATAAAAATATCTTTATCTCAACTAATTTTCTTGAAAGATCACTAAATTTATCTTAAATCGGGAAAAGAATGCACACCTGAATAATTAAGATGTTCGCAAAAACTATAAAAAAGGAAATGAACAAATCATTACCCAAATAAAATTAGTTTAGTTGGGGCTTGGGGGCAAACAGAAGGAAAGGGAAGAGAGGAGAAATGGACGCAACTTAATTCAAACATCGTTTTTATGTGTTTCTTTTCTTCTTCTTCTTCTTTTTTTTTCAAAAAATGAAGATAATATTGGACTGGAGGATCAAACCCAAGACTTTAAACTCAATATGAACACCCTTCACCATTAGGCTATGTATACCTATCTAATGTATATGTCAATTATGTTCAGGATTTAATATATTTTCATGAAAAATAATAATTAGCTTAGATACGTGATATTTTTAGTGAAGGATGTCCAATTGATCTTTCTTGTCATGAGTGCTTCCACCGCTACACTTTCACCACATTATATCTAACATGAATTCAATAGTTCATTGGGTTAAAAAGAAAAGAGATGAATAATATAAGGTTGTACCTTATTTTCATGTGATGGATGTAGTAGGTTGGCTAGCTTTTTGAAGCAAACTTAATACATAAAATACGTGTGTTGTGTATCCATATATTCAGCGCACAAATTCAAAACATGATGCTTATCCTTTGTCTTTTTTCCTTTTAAATTTTGTTTGCTAATATGTTATGTTAACTATAATTTGTTATCAACTAAATTGCCTGCTACAAATTAGCAATACCTTTTTTTTAATCTAAAGAAAACTTATAACGAAAAAAAAAACCAGGAATTGAGACTAGTCATTAACTTTAAGAAGAAGAAAATAACACGAATTTGGAATAACTTTTTATCTTGTGAAAAAACTTTATCTTGTGGAAGAAAAGCAAAAGGTACTGTGATACTTACTTCATGATCAATAATATCATCCATCAATCTGCAGATTGCTGATGAAGCTCGAACGATCAAAAGGCTCATTCATCACCCATTCAAAAGTCATGTCTTTGCTATAAATCTCTCCATACCAAACTGATGAATTTGTAGAAAGCGTCATAATGGCAGAGCTTACAAGTGCATTCTTGATATACTCACATTTTGAATGTAACCAGCATCGTACCATTTAGCATCTTCAAAATAGGATCTCAGTAACTTTTTCATCTAAAAAAAGGAAATATAAAGAGTAAAAGTAGAGAATATAAATTAAGCACATTTTGGATTGAGAATCTTTTTTTGTCATCCTCAAAATTTATTTCTTCCCTAGAACTTATTTAACTGATTAGTGAGGGTAAGAGAAACAAGGATTACCTCAAACGTTCCATAGTAGATGCAAGTTCTGAATTACCTTCTTTGGCCAATTCTTCTTCCATTCCCACTGAAAATGTCGAGATTGACTTGATAAAGGGGTCTCATGTATGGCGGTAATGAATCCATGGCACTTATGTCCCATCTAACATCAATGGTTTGTACCAAATGTCGTTAGAGATATATATAGATGAAGAAGACGAGTCCTCACGTGCACAAGCAACCTCGTCATGTGAAGCAATGAGATGGTGATGAATTTGAAAATAAATTATACGTACCTTTGTATTTTCGAAATTGTAATATGTACGTACAATTGATATGCATAATCATATATACATATATATACATATACATATATATATATATATATATATATATATACACACACACACACACACACACCAAGACCTAGCTTATATAGGTTTGTTTTAGATGAGGAAAACACCCCTCGAAATATACTATATATGTAAGTGTATAATATGCACCTTTTGGTATCAAACAAAAAGTAACAACAAGGGCTTCAAAAGTATTCAGCTCATGCAAACTTTAGAAGTCAGCTCATGAACCTCCATGTGCAACCCTTGAGAATGAGAAAGGAGAACAAACCTAACCCTAAGTTCATTAGAATGCGAAGAACCTGATGTTCCTTGTTTGGAGTTTGCTTTCTTGTTAATGACCAAAGAGTTGTCTTCCTTACTATAAATAGGTTGCTCAACTTCCAAACATGTGTATACTTTACCGTGAGGATACATATCCACAAACAATCAAGGATAAAGAGTTTCAATTAAAACAGCAAATTATAAAGTTGATTTAAAATTAGATGAGAGCATATAAACGAGTTTAAAAAAATTGTGTTAGTCTTATTGCTATAAACAAATCATTGGATGAATACAACAAAGTTATCAACTTTACTGGGGAAATGTGGAATTTGGAAGAAAGTATGAAACACTTATAAGATGTTTGGGAAACTGTTGGCATGAGTTGTCAATTCAATTCTTCCCCTTATCTCACTTAAGATAAGTTAGAGGACTTGTAAACATGTATAAACTCCTTGAACATCTTACATTATATATAAACCTTCTGGAGAAACCAAACTAAACCATCTCACATTATATATAACCCTCCGAACATCTTTTTTAAATTTGTGAATTTTTTTTGTGGAACTAATACTAGTAATAATCTCTTCAATGATCATGTATAAGTTTTATTGGTATTTAACTAAACAGTAACATTTGTACATCAATGATCAACAGCTTCCGCCTTATTAAAAATGCGTAGTAATTATGAGTTTATATTTAATTTTTTCCCTACTTATCAGAAGGAATGAAATTAAAAATATCGTATAAAATGAAGCATATAACTTACTTTTGTATCGCATCGCTGTAAAGCACAAGTTCATTTAAGGTTGCATAAGCATCATATGTATCATCATTGGTGGAGATCATATTGAATACTTTACTAGTAGTTTCACATCGACTATATTGGAGGCTCGTGTAAATACACCCCAGCTGTCCGTATAACTCCACTAATTTATCTCTGTATATGGCAATTTGTTTGCAAGATCCACATCCTTCCACCATCTAGATCACAAGACCATTACAAAAGTTGCATTTTATCTCATTTAAGTACATAAATACATACATACAAACACACACACACATATATATATGTTAAGAGGATAAGATTATCAATGGTGCAATCTTGAAGCTCGGCTAAGCTCTCATGGTGGAGTCTTGCAGCATGTTAAAATCCAACTTTGCAAATTTCAAAAGCAAATGATTGTGTGACTCCATGTTTTCATAAATGTTTATGTATTTCCCCGTTACCACCCTTGGTATAGTTCTGTGAATAGGTGGCTTAAAGCTTCAGTGACCTGAACTTTAAGGGATTTGGTCAAGATAGGGACCATGGACCTAGATGAGTGATTGTAAAGGCAAGTGCTTCTTCAAGAATCTCCTCCCCGTGCACACTGGGAATGTGCAGCTTCATACAAACTCACAATCCTTGGACATCATTAATAAGCGTTTTCTTGAATTTTCCATCATGATCAGTGAATTGCTCAAACACATCTGGTTAAACATTTCATGTGTATATTTTTAACAGAAATACTTAACATACAAAATAAAAAACCCTGTTATATCAAGTTATTGTTTACAAGATTATATATCTACCAAAAGAAATTAAATACTGTCGAGATATCTGCTGATTTCACAGCTACAGAATATAAAATATTGCCACATTAATTAAAATCGATGACGGAGACTGTGGAGTTGTCTATCATGTAAGCTAATAATGTAAGGGGAATAAAATCTTACTGAATGAAGCTCTGTAAGAATTTTAAGATATTCAAAATTACTTACTCAGGTATTTGGCTAGACATGAATGTCAATGTAGGAGTTAGATCTTTCTAATGTCTAAACAAAAGTGAGCTCTGAGTTAGGAGCAGTAGAAAAGGCTAAATATAGGTTGAAGTTTTGAATATAATGATGGCAGAATACATAAATGTGCCCCTAAATTTTGACGTCTTCTCTTCAAATTTTCCTAAACTTAATTACCACTCTCAGCTTATCTATTTAATAATTTTTAAACCCTTAAGTGATATGGTAAAGCAGAGGTCACTCTTTTAACCATGTGAGAATGAAAGAAAATTAAAATGATTTGAAGTCACAATTATTATTTTTTAATGGTGTATTTTCTTTTTTTTTAGGATAATTTTAAAATTGACTCGAACTCTATCATTTTAAAATAAAATCAATTTTTAAAGATAATGAAGTTCAATTGTGTATCTTTTTATATGGATCAATACTATTTATTTCAATTATATATTCTCTTTTCAGGTTTAATTCAACTAAAAAAATACTTTGAATTTTATTATTTTTGACCATATAAAAATAACTTAACCCCAATGATTTAATGGTGTAATTTTTTATTTCTTGTTAAGATACACAACTATAATCTTTTAAGGTCAAATCTACAACAAGAAAAAAAAACTCATAAGAGCTCCTTTATTTTTAGTGAAATAAAAAGTTTTAGTAGAATAATAAAAATTTCAACTATATAATTTTTATCATATGTTACTTAAATATAATGACTATTTGTTTCAACAAAGAAATTTTTTGTTTTCGAAAAACCTGTAAAAAAAGAAGTTAATTATAATTTTATATTTTTAAATTTTTAATATTTGAAATTTTATAACTTAATATTCTTTTTTCTGTTTTTATATTTTTAATTGAAAAATTAAATCTAAAAATTAAAAAAAATAGTTTTTAAAAATGACACTTTAAGAAAAGTATACATAACAGATAGCGTATCTCACTTAGGATGAGACTTAATGAAGTGCTAAAACCACGATGTATGTTTTTACGAAAATAATTAAGAATACTAATAGTTTAGGGATTTTAAAAATAAACACAAGTTTAATGAAATACCAAGACTACTAATAGTCTAGGGGATTTTAAAAATAAACACAAGTTTAATGAAATAATTAAGACTACTAATAGTCTAGGGATTTTAAAACACGGTCCAATTTAGAAGGTATTTAGGTATTTGCCTATAATGATTAGTGAAATTACCATGAAAGAGAAATTAAAACTGTGAAGCGAGAGAGCAGAAATAACTTACCTGAAGACATGTAATGACCTTGTTGCCTCACAAGTCTAAAACGAAGAGCAACAACGTAAAGGTTGTCATCATTAATTTCATTCTGTTGGGACGACGCATCAAAAATGTTTTGAAGGAATGTTTCGATCTCATTATCGAAAAATGATATGCTACTCCCATCTGTTGGATTGCGTCTATCAACACAAGTTTTTGGGTACAACAGTCGGGAGTTTCCACCAACATTTTCCTGATTCTCTCTTTTAAATCTTCATGTTCAAGTTTTTCTTGGCTACTAATTTTCTGCAGGAGAATAAATACATCAAAAGTATAATTATTAATTAATTTGTGATTAATCATAATGTTAAATTAAATTTGGGCAGCAAATATTGATAAAGCGCAGCATAGGTACTGTTTGTTGAAAAGTGTAGGAGAGGAAATGGTCTCCCCAAACTGTTGGTTGAAATCTGCCAAAGGACGTGAAGAGCTGCTGGAAGAAGCAACTGTTGCTTTATTAATCCTTCGTTCTTTTCGCCTGCCCCTAAAGAGGACTGTACTCTGAGTTCACAACTATCGTATCTGTATCTGTATATCCCACAAGTCGACTGAAACATTGGAAAAGTGACCATTGCTATACTCATCTTTCTCTCTCTCTCACACAACATTCATTTGCAGTTACCCTTCTAAGGTTTGCAGCTAATTTGGCCACCTACATATAGTGTTGTTGAGACTCGGGGTGGACATGGTATTGTGAATACCAAAATTATCTTACTGAACTTGAAGTTTGATTTTATATATATATATATATATATATATATAATTTTAATTTTGAAATTTTAGAAGATCATGCTACTATTTTATTGATGATATTTATTAAAAATAAAATTATATAGCAGTGAAGGTACTTCCTCCATTTCAAAATAAATGGTGTTTTGGCTCTTTTGATTTTGTTTCAAAACAAGTGGTGTTTTACATAATTACCAGGACATAAAATGATTTCTTCCAATTTTAACCTTATTTAAGTGGAGCAGAGTTTTACATAATCGCAAAATATTAAAAATTGCATCTTTTTAAAAATATTTATTAGGAGAAGAAAATTACATTTTTCTATCTCAAAATGAATAAGCTTTCATGAACGTATTTGGAAATAAACACCACTTATTTCAAATCGGGCGAATATATAGATAGCCAACGATGCGACAAGGTCTATAGAGATTTGATAGGACTTTCCTTGAAAAAGCAAATTTAACATATAATTACCATTTAATTCTATCAATCATCTGAAATTTTCACTGTACGTATGAATTCTTTTATTGTCATAGCCTCAAAAATTCTTATCAGATACAGAGAGCTTTTTCTTTATATATTTTAATTGTTATATTATAATGAAAAAATATAATTTCTAGTTTTATACAAAATAATAATATATTTATATGTTGCAAATAGAGTTTAGAGAAAGGAAAACTAATGTCCTAATAGGTTTGGTTAACATTCTTATAAATAGACCTGAACAAACGAACATTTTACCAACATAACTGACAAACAAGATTCATATATATGACAAATGCTACGTCATATATTATATAGAAGCAAAATTTTTATTTAATAGTAATTAGTAAATCATGAACAATTAAAAAAGTAGATTGAAGGGAGATAATGCAAAATCATATCAATTTGATATGATTTTGTGAATAATTTAATAAAATATGTAAAATGAAGATAGTATCAACTATCAAGTCATGCTAATTTATCAGATTTGTGAACAATCAAAATAAGTAGAACAGCAGCAAGTCATATTAATCTAATAATATCAAAACATGCCAATCAGTATAATGAACTATTTAGCAAAATAGATAGAATAAAGAGAAAACATGCCAATCAGTATATATACTACCTTAATTCATCATGACTTGATCATTAGTAGCAGGGCGGATTTATAGGAAGTCGATATATAGTAACTTTACTTATATATATATATATATATATAATAATAATAATAAAAACAAAAATAGATGAGTAATTTAATAATTTAGTGAGTTCAAGTCTCCAACACTAGAAACGTTCTCTAAATCTCAAATGATGTCTATATATGAATATCATTTCTTCCGTTTTTACTTGTTTAATATTGTTTTAATATATTTTTTAAGAAGTAAATAAATAAAATTAAAATTTTATTATATCACTTTAAACTATAATAAATTTAATATTTTAAAAATATATTATAATTTTGTTATTTTAATTATTATTGTTTGATTATTTAATTTTGATTTTATAATATTATTAAATATTGATTTTTTTTGGAGGAATTAAATAAATAAAAATAAATATTTATTTTTAATATAATAAATTAATAAAAGTGACCAAAGGAAGTACTTAAAATATTGATTTGTATCTACTATTTTTAGATTTCCAATTTACTGGGAATGAATTATTTTTGTCCTTTGGTTACTGAATTATGTTTATCAGTTGTTTATTCTATTAGGAAACTTCAAATTTTGTTTATTAACATTAAAATAGATTATTTTTTAAAAAATTAGAAAAACAAAAAAAAAAACATGTAATTCAATATTATTGATTGTATATCAAATTAATTAATTAAATTTAATTTGATATTTTTTAAAGAAAAAATTTATTAGCAGTGATTTAGTTTTAAATAATTTTATTAATTATGCTTTGAAAAATTTAAGTTTCAATAATATAAAATCAAATTGCTTCTAAATAAATAAAAAAAACCCGCTTCTCTAAATATTTATTTTGTTAAAATTTTTAAGATGGTCAAATAAAAAGAAAATCTATTTTTTAATATAAGGAAAATAAAATGAAATAGATTGAGGGAATATATATTTTTAATGAATTTTATTAATATTACATGCATTCAATATGTAATAAATATAATTCTGTGCGTGCGCGTATTTGGCGACCTACATATAGTGTTGTTGAGAATATGGGTGGGCATCGTATTGTAAATACCAATCATATTGAAATCGAAAATTTGTTATTATAATATTGGGAATGCATTTTAGCTATATATAACTGAAATATATATTACATATACACCCATCTATATTATTATAAAATATATAAATATATAAATAGTATTAGTATAAAACTAATTATTTAGACCTTGAAACTTTAAATACTTTATTTTGATTGAAATATCTTTTTTTTTAATCTAATAATTAACCAAGAGAATAGTGTGTACATTTTTTTGAATATTTACATGTATAAATGACGCAGCAAACAATACACCATAAAACGTAAGCGCGCTAGTCAAATATTGTATAGTTTATATCGACAGAGATTTATACAATTAATAATCAAATAAAACTTGTCAACTATTATTCAGGTAAATAAAACTTGATTTTGTTGTGGTTAGAAATTAGGATTTACTACTAATAATGTAATTTAAGACAATTGATTGTCACGCTTAAACGCACACGCAAATGTACACGATCGTGTGAGTAATACAATGATACTAGACAGTTGTCGAAACCACAGAGTCTCGTAGTTGATAAGGAATTAAAGATAAGCTACTGTTATTTCTTGACTAGTATTTTCAATCGGGTTGGTTGTTAAGATTGTGTAACTGCTTAGATAGAAAATGTGATGGATATTTTACGAAACTAGCAATGATAGAAGAGCCTGGGACTATAATATTACCTCCACATTTATGTAATATACTAACTTTATTTGGAGATTAATTCACAGGGTTAATAGTATGGTTATGACTCTCGAAACTCTAACCCCGCATCTAGATTATCGCCACACATACATATCTCTATGATATGTTCGTAACAAGAATACATTTAAACTCTTGCATGTGAACTATATAGGGTAGATTGGATATATCTTTATTCTAGTTGAAAATCCTTTCCTTTGAAAGATCCTATTTTAATTGATTTCGCTTGGTCTTGGCTTTCTCGAAGTTCCGCAAAGACTAAGGATGTAATTTTTATCGGTTGTGAATCATCAAAATAATGAATATATAACCAAACCAACAACTCAAGATAGATAATAAAATAATCATGCTTCAACCATAGCCTCGTATCATGGGTATTTTAGCCACTTATATTTAGATTTATAACTACGAATATTCATGTTCAATTCCATAACTCGTAAGAAGAAAATGAGAAAGAGAAATAACCTTAGCAGAGACACCGCTCTTGTCTTCTCCTTAAAATATTCGATATCTCCAAAATATGACTCTGGGGGCTTTTATAGTAAGTGGAAAATCCTTTCAAAGACCCACCCGTGGTGGGCTTTATTTCCAAAATTCAAGTCTATTCAGGCTCGGGGTCGAACACTAGCTGGTGACTCGACTTTGCGATGGACTTGCTCCGCGAGGCCTTTCGTTTGATTCCATACTCACAATTTCGCCTCTCCGTGTATGCAACCTCTCGCGTGACAAGCTCCAGAGCGAGGAATAGGATCGCCTTTGATCTTTATACTTAGTAGTATTTCAGTAGCTCATTCACATGTTTGGGTTCCCATGGGGCGTAGTTCCAGAGTAAGACGTGGAGCTCGCTTTGAGCTTCGCTCCACGAGACTCCTAAAAGATCTCACACTCTAAATAATTTTTCTCTTCTTTCTTCTTCTGTGCTCACTTAACAAGCTCCTAAGAAAAGTGTAACCTTGCTTTGAGTTGTGCTCGATGAAACATCACATTCCTTCATACCTAGGCACTTTTTCGGGAGGGTTGGGGATTACCCGCAAATATATAAAGCACTTTCATTAGTTCAATGAGGCAATAATTAAGCACAGTTAGGTATTTAGCTTTGCTCTTAAAATAAGATATAAATGCGGGTGAGATATGATTATTAGACGTGTAAATACACCTAACACCACCACCTTACACTTGAATCTTTATTACGAGTGCATCTTCAACTTATTTTATTGATTTCTACCTATCTCCTTCTATTCGCCTTAATCTTCCCCTTTCTTTCAAGTGCTCTCTTTTCAAATGATTTAGAAAAATTGGAATGAAACATTTTTAGGTTCAAAACAAAAAGAAAATGCTTCTTAACTCGGTTATCAAAGAAACAAGGTCAGATAGCTCAAAGGGATTTAATTAGATGACATACAAGTAGGCAAACATAACAATAAAAATTATGGCTAACAAAGATTTCCCATGTCATTTTCTATGCTTACACACTTTGTTTCACTTTGTAAACACACTAGGCGAGTTCTAGATATTTATAACATGCTTGAAATATTACAAAACTCACAAAGACTTCACATACAAACGAGCTCTCAAACAATTTCCTTTCTCTTTCCTTGACACTTTACTTGACAACATAATTTAATTCAATGAAATTAATTTTAAGACCTTTTCTTAAGACTAGAGTCAAGTGGAAAAGCCTGTGATATCTTAGTTAGAGGTAGTCTATATTTTTATGCAATACATTATGAGAGTTACCTAATATTGCCTAGCGGTGAGCCCATAGATTGAAGCACCTAGCATTTGAAAGGTATTCGAGTCCACTACTACCATCCTACTCCTAATGACTAATTTTTCTTCAAGATGGTCGTCATCCATCAACGTTAAAAATAAATCTCTATCTATGACTAAAATAAAAATCTGTACCAGGTATGGTTCAAAGACTCCCTTGAAAAAGAATCAAAATAAAAACTCAAAGGATTTTCTATTTCTAGCAATGCATACTATTACTCCTATCTATCATTTGCTATTTAACCTAAAAAAGTAATTAAATCAATATAATCATCAACAAGACAAAAATAAGGAAATAATAAAAATATTCTTCCCATGACCAAAGATAACAACATCATTAATAACCAAAGTTTCTTTTCCTTCCTATCCCGCACTTTGAAATTTGCATTGTCCCTGGGCCGCTTGAAACAAAAATATAGAAGGTGAAAATAAAGAACCTTGTCTAAGCACCCGAATCTTCATTTCTTCCTTTGAATGGGAAAACTCGAGTTGCCTTCTTGTTGTTGTATTCCCGCTTGACTTCTTTCAGATCTTCATCATCTTTCCCTTCCTAATGCACCTTGGGCTCTGGTGGAAGCAGTAATAATTTAGAGGTTCCTCTATGTAGGACCCACCTGACATATCTCCGAGAGCGAGTATTGATAAAGCGGTGTACTTACGCACTTCATAAATACATTTGTCCATGCTTTATTATATTTTTGAGGAACAAATTATATGTGTTTGTACGTGTTATATGTTATATATTTATGAAAAATGGCTAACACATACGATTAGATGCTTTAGATAAAATGATGGATTTAAATGTATTTGAGGCTTTTGGATAAACGTGGAAGAAGATGGATGAGCAAAGCAAAGAACGAGGCCAAAATAAAGCAGACCGGCACACTCAAGGTGGGACTGGGCAATCTACACGCAAGCCTTGTCAGGCAATGCATGGCACGACGCGCACCAACCAAATATGATGACTGCTGTCGTGGTGGGGTCTGTCCGGCTTCCAAGAAGGTTATCTAACTTCAACTAGGAAAAGGAGCTTGACCCAAATCAAATTCGTTAAGGAACAAGGAAAACATAAATATACTACTATAAATATCCTTTTATTTTTATGTAATTAAAGAATTCGGAAGCAAGTTTTTTGAAGTTTTAGGAACAATTTTGAGACATTTTAGAAGACATACTTTGAGATACAATTGTAAAGTTGTTCATTCAAATTTTGCATTAATCAAGTGAAGGTTCTTCCCATCATTGTTGTAAGTATTAATATGTGTTTTGTTATGAATGTTATTAAGTTACTATAAACATGGATAAAGAAACTTCCACAACTAGGATTGTGGGGACCATGGTGAATTAACAAACTAGAGTTTGCACGCGTTCTAACTCAATACTAAATGCTTGTATTATATTCTCTTCATGCTTAAACATTTTTTAACGGCACAACGTAAGGACAGCGTTCCCTGGATTCCTTACTTGCTTCGAGCCTAGAGAGGTAGAGATTAGGAAAAAGAGAATTACAACAAAGCCTTAATTTTTATGATCATTGTATTGGCTTAAGCCAGGATCGCAAGATATTTTTGTAAATTTGGATCCAAATTGATAATGAAGTAAATTGAAATTGCCCATGAGACCTAACTTGGCATTGAGTATACTTATCCAATAGGACAACCGCCGCTTGGATGAATATATGTTATCACTCTATAAGTAAAGTATTGGGATAGATCACAAGTGTAAAATCCGGCAATGGCGATCCATGGGAAACACTTAACCCAGTAAGTTGCATTAATTTGGAAACAACAATCAATTTCTCAACACAATTACTTATTAATTTTACAAATTTCTTAGGAAATAATTAATTAAGTTTAAATATAGCATTCTTCTCATATTCTTCCATATTCTCAGGGGTTCTAACCCAACCTCTAGTTGAGTTATTTATTGACAACGCCGTCTCATACTTCGCAGGAGGCGTGGTTCGAGCGTTATCAAAAAGTGGTGTCATGGCCGGGGAATACGACTTAGGGTTAGATTAATTGTTTGTGTTTAACTTTTTAGTCTTTATTTGCTATTTTTTGTTTGTTCTTTATTTTATGACGTGTCACAGGGTGACGTGGTAAAACAAGGGGCCAAGATGTGACACAATTTCAAACACATGTATCTTGGATGAAGTCTCGTAATTCAAGATACTTGTGTCGTGTCGCGATATTAAATCGACGCTACTTGGGAGGCAACTCGAGATGATATTTTTTATTTTTACATGTTTTTCAAGTGTGCAGATGTTAAGTCATAATTTACAGAAGAATTTGGAGCATGAAATGCATAGATGGCGAAAGCCGTTTGCCCCATAGGCGACGAGAGTAGAGGCTCAGGAGTTCTTCTTTCACTACATTTTTATGCTTTATTTCTTCAGCACCGGGGACAATATGTCAAATTAAATGTGGGGTGGGAGAAAGTGAACTTCATATTACCATGCATTTCTTAATTGCTAAATCTACACATGGTAGTCCTAGTTGTTTTTTAGGGATTTATGAGTTATCATGCATGCTTATTGGTTTTGTAGTACTTTTTCTAGTTTAATTTTTATTTTGTGTTCCTCTGATTTTATTTTTTTGGTACTTTTTGGTGGATAGTCCCTTAGAACCGATTAAAGAGTCTAGATATTTTTCTTGTTTTTTTAGTCATTGAGAAATGACTTTGCCCGATGATGGATGGATGGCGACCGTCTTAAGGGTAAATTAGTCATTAGGAAGAACAAGAACTTGGATCCTATGAATGCTAGGTGCTTCACTTTAGGTATCATTGAGACTTTATTAAATTCACTCAAAAATGCATGAAAAAGGTTGAAACACTTAGTCATTGGAAACTTGACTGTTGTACTTAAAAAAAATGGGCTTAATTATGTTATACATGAAATATGAATATATGTGTTTATGTGATCTTGATTTCCACTGTTAAACCATTTTGTGCCAATGTGTGAGGAATTTTTTTGATATACTCCATGCTTGTAAATTGATGTCTAGAACTTGCCCGGTGTGTGTACAAAGCAAAATAAGAATGATGGATTTACAAAGTGATACAAGTGTTTCTTTGGTAGCCTTATTTTTATCCTATTTTACCTACCTTGATTGTAATTATTCTAGTTAGCCATGTTTGAGCCTTAGCCTATTCTTTTGATAACCATATTACAAGTTTAGTTTCTTTTTGTTCTATTGACTTATATTTGATCCAAATGACTCCTAGAGTACTTTAATGAAATTTTTTTTGTATGAAAGGATCTTAATTGGAGAAGTGAAGGGAAAAGATAAAAAGTGTGAAAATTAGAAGAAAAGAAAATGGTGAAATTTTGCTAAACAAGGAGGGTGATTGTTAGTGAAAAACAAAAAGAAGAAAGAGGTTTGATTTTTTTTTTTGATGATGAAAAATTGTGTGAATGAGCTCAATGTTGATAGAAAAATCCCCATTAGCCACCTAAATTGAAAAATTAAAAAATAAAAGGAGGTATAAGGAGAAAATTTGGAAATTGAAGAAAGTGCTAAAAATCTAAGTGTTGTAAAGTATTAAAGTGCTTAGAGAGATTAGTCACTATCTTGGCCAAATAGTTCCTACCCGTCCCTTAGCCTACACTATAACTAAATTTAAGTCCTAATTGATCCTTGATTCATAATTCTATATTAGCGAAGTATTACACTAAGGGAAAGCCTATGGGTTGTCTTTTGCATGTATGTTGAGTTCTTTGGGAGAGTGAGTGGATGTTATTATATTTATGCCCAAGTTTATATTGACTTATATCTTGTGTGACAAAAGGGCATCTCTCCAAATTGTGAGGGGCACAATGGTAAGACTTTGGTGAATTTTGATTGCTAAATTACATATGATTCATGTTGGCCCAAATATGTCTTAATGAATTAGTTTTCAAAAGTTAAGTGATTTCGAACTTTGACATTTTAATGTTGATCCTTGTGCATGCGAGTGAATTGCTTGAGTTTCATTGAGTTGTCTCATGATTTTAAGTGCAAGTAGACCTGTTCGTAGGATGAATTTTGTGCTTAAATATGAGAAAGGAGGTAGTGGATTGTTCGAGGACGAACAATAGTTTAAGTGTGGGGTGTTGATGAAGGGCGTACTTACGCACTTCATAGACATATTTTGCCCATGCTTTACTATGTTTTTAGAATAAATTACATGTGTTTGCATGTGTTTATGTTATATATTTATGAAAAATGACTAACACACATGATTAGATGCTTTCAGGGCTAAAAATGATGGATTTGAATGTATTTGAGGCTTTTGAAACAAATGTGAAGAAGATGGAATGAGCAAAGCAAGAACGAGGCCAAAGCAGTGCACTGGCACACCTGCGTGACCTGCAGCGTGGCGCGCAGGCACTCCAGCGCAATGAAGGGAGTGAGGTGCAGGCCTTGCTGCGCAACCAGTGGCGTGACGTGCAAGCCTTGCTGCGCGATGCATGGCGCGATGCGTCATCAATCCAGCGCGGTGTGCTGGCCCTGTCCGGCTGCCAAGATGGTTATCCCACTTCAACTAGGAAAATGAGCTTCCAATCCCAAATCAAATTCGTCAAGTAACAAGAAAAACATAAATCTACTACTATAAATACCCTTTTATTTTTTTATAATAAAGAAGTTCGAAAGCAAGTTTTTTAGTAGTTTTAGAACAATTTTTGAGACGTTTTAGAAGACATGCTTTGAGATACGATTGTTAAGTTATTCTTATGAATTTTTGCATTAATCAAGTGAAGGTTCTTCCAGTCAGCGTTGTATGTATTAATTTGTGTTTTTTTATGAATGCTATTAAGTTACTTATAAATATTATAGGCTAAAACTTCCATAACTAGGGTTGTGGGAACCATGGTGAATTAACAAACTAGGGTTTGCACGAAGTGATTCTAACCCAATACTAAACACTTGTATTGTATTCTCTTCATACTTAAATATTTCTTAATGGTGTGCAACGTTAGGACATGCCTGAATTCTTTATTTTCTTAAGCCTGGAGAGGTAGAGATTAGGAAAATAGAATTACAACAAAGCCTTGATTTTTATGATCATTGTACTAACTTGATCTGTGGTCGCATGATAGTTAAATTTGGAATAAATTGATGACGGTTAAATTGAAATCGCTCATGAGACCTGACTTGGTGATTGAGTATCGTTATCTAATAGGGACAAACCAGTCGTTTGGATGAACATATGGTATCAGTTCTACAAGTAAAGTATTGGGATTGATCACAAGTGTAAAATCTGAAGTAGTTAAGGATCCATGGAAAACACTTACCCTAGTTAGTTGCATTGATTTGGAAACAACAATCAGTTTCTTGACACAATTACTTATTAACTTCTACAAATTCCCCCCTCTTAGGAAATAATTGACTTAAAAGCTTATATACTAGCATTCTTCTATATCCTTCCATATTCCCTGTGGGATTGACCCCAACCTCTAGTTGA
Organism: Datura stramonium; assembly: GCA_018107945.1. NCBI lineage: Eukaryota > Viridiplantae > Streptophyta > Magnoliopsida > Solanales > Solanaceae > Datura > Datura stramonium. Next base: position 406 of record JACEIK010001819.1, on the reverse strand, counting down.
GTTTTTTATTGACAACGTCAGCTTCATACTTCAGTTGGAGGTGTAGTTTTAAAGTTATCAGGTATCACTCATCTAACATGGCCAGCTCCTCAGATGTGGCAGTTTTATCTCCTAGGATCAGCTGTAATCACATCAACTCATAAATATGGCCATTATAGCTATCATCTTACAAATGACGCTTAGCAGCAGTCAGTCCTACCATGCAACTCCTCTAGCCTATTTATGTGGGTCACATCTATAACCCTATCTACCATTACCGGATGAAAGTTATGCTCCTCCTCATCAATGTCATGAGACCACATATACTTTGTGAGGATTCTCCCATAGTAGAATCTGTGACAGACATATTTACACGCTTGATACACCTGGTGCCAAATTTCCAGTTTTCTCCCTTTCAACTCTCGGG
>JACEIK010001818.1:211701-222528 GCA_018107945.1 Datura stramonium | reverse complement strand
TGTTTCACATGCCATTAACTATTATAGGTTATACTTTTATATTTTTTAATTATTATTTCATATACTACCCTTTCACCTCCCAATTGTTTCATCTTCTAAGCTTCTACCAGTTACAATAGTATTTATAGACAATCCTCTAATGAGGATTTGTACCATTAAGCAGACTCAATATGAAAAATGTCTTTGTGTCATGATCATACTTTGTATCTTTTAATAGATAATATGAAGTTATTGCATTCTTTCTTCTTTTTTTTTTTATAGTTTTTCAAATATTTTATGATTTACCTTCTTGTTTTGTTGTTGTTTGCATTTTTGGTTTGTACAACTTGATAGAATCAGCCTCAAATCTTCAGACTAAATTTATTCTTGTCGTGTGACTTATATTTAGCCCATGATGGTAACTTGTATTTTATGTAATTCTTGCACTTTTCTTTATAAATATTGAAAAAAATTTATTTTCATTTTATTTAGGTGATCTTGTCACGTTTATACTTAATCGTCATCAAAGCATGATTAGTAAACCAAGGTAACCAAAAGCCAGTTCAATCATTTTGAGTTTACACTTATCACAACTCTATATTTAATTATTTAATGTGGATGCACGTGTCCAGAAACTAGTATTAAATAAACATGATTCAAAGTTACAAACAAAGAAGAGGAAAAAATACATTTCCGGTGGCAAGTGAGTCATACAAATCGATATGACTTTGTGCTATATTCAACCTTGCTATCCTGTTGGATAATTCATGTCTTTTTAAGTTTAACTTTTCACTCATGGTACCTATTACCTTGTTTAAACTTCTTCTTCTTTTTTTTTTCTTCTCTTTTCTATGTACTTGTCTTTTATTTATTCCATTCACTCATGATATCTTTCATTTTTGTTTATTTTATTCCATTATGATACCTATCTTTTGTGATTTCAAAGCGATAAAAAGAAAAAAAAATACATTTTAAATTTGTGTGATGCAGTCTAACAACTGATATGTTTTCATGCGATATTGAACATATCTCTCATGTTGGATTACTTACATAGCTTATTGGATCGTATCCTGCTTTCAACACTATAAACAAAGAAGTCTGTGGCATGCAAGTAATGAAAAACATGTAGAATTTCACGATATATATAGCCTAACTGTCCTATTGGATTAGTTACAAATTATATCGATAAAAGTCCTCTATTGGCAAGGACCATAACTTGTTTCAAAAGCTGGCAATATGTTAATTTTTATTACAAGGGCACATATGTCATTTGTCTTTTTCATAAACTCTAATATGCCTATTTTATGGGGATTAAACATGAATATCTATCTCGTGGGAAGACAACCTGAGCAATTGCTCTATTTGGGTTAGGTATTAGGTCAATTCTCTTCTACTTCTTTTTTTAAAAAAAAAAATAAATTAAAGATGACCAAAATAGCCTTATTATTAATAAAGAAAAATCCGTCTAGTACAAAACAAAAAAAACAAGGCTCAATCCTAAAAAAAGATCCGACCCAAAAGTGAAGCAACAAGCAGAGCTGAGTCAGTCTAAAAAAGTAAAGTAAATCTATCCTCTTCAACTTCTCAGTCATCTTTCACCAACATTCTGTTGGCGTGAACACCAGTCGCACACGATCAACAACAGGAAAAGAATAATCCGGGGGAAGGATCTGCCTTTGCATGCTTCTAGAGCATACTCGTCTTGTCTAATTATCTTCACCCATACAACTACAATTTACAATATCAGTTTAGGAACTTTAGTAGCTGTATTGGAGCTATCTCAGGTAAGACTATAACTATGCATGTCAATAATCTTTTGATTGTGCAAGAATTACCCTTAGTTGACTTCGTTATGAAATTTCAAATCGACAAAGGTTTTGATCCCTACAAATCACTTGAAAACTAGATGATATGGAACAAAGACTCAATCTTAGTCTGAATTACTTCACAAATATCAGTCATATCGGGTAACTCTATTACATACATTCATAGCTAGACTCGAAGTGATAATTTGCTTAACCAAATCATTTATTGCACCTCTTCCAACAAGTTGAACTTCCATAGAAAAGTAATACTACACATCAAATAAAACTTTAGTAGAAAATTGTCTAGAAACAAGATAATGCAAGTAAAGTCTTTTTGTAAATCTTCCCGTGTCTCCATTAGCAAAGCTTGTAATAACTGAGACTGTGTGAATTATTTGCAGCTTCTGTTTGTTTCTTTATCTTTAGTTGTTTCAATTCAACATCAAAAGAAACTAAATTAAAAGAACTCAAAAAGTAGGAAAACTATAGTGCTGGACTTGAATGTTGAATATATGTCTATTTATTTGCCTTGATTCGATACCGTGTATGAATACCTCAAGTTTTCACCAGGTGCAATGGAATCAAGATCAAACTAAAATCCTTCATTCACTATAAACCCTCAATACATCCTCCAAATTTTTTTGCATCATCTCTATTTGTCAAATTTATTAGCTTGTTTCTAATTCCCTCGAGCCTAGCTACACATGCTTACCTCTACTTCTTACTAATATAATTAGTGAAGATCTACCTGTAGTTTGTGCTTCTAGTTTGTAGTGTCTTATTTAAGGAAAACAACTAATCAGTGTGAAGTTTGTGAGTGACTGCAGTCATAGAAACTTGTCCTTCACCATTGATTGCTCCTTTGTATAGTCCTTGTACTGATGTATGGTATGTATATTTTATCCGAATTTATGATCTTCCTTCCTGAATGGTACATCTTGGAATGTGTTATAATGAACATCACCTATAAAATAAAAAACTAGGTTAGTGAAATAATCAGGCAAATTATTTTCATGTCATGACTCGAACGTAGGCCCGGATCGAGACACGGGACAAGGAACCTCAAGAGGCTCCAAGTCGACCCATGGCATGAACATAACTTCTAACTCAATCAATAAAAGAAAAATATCAATCATAATAAACATGGTGAAAGTCTGAATACACGAATCTGAAGCTGATTATACACTATGTCTGAAAAGCCTCTAATTCTGATGAGTTGATGGGACAAGACCCCAACTAACTCTCTAAGTTTAAAACTGAAAACACAAAGGTAACTGATAGGAATGGTCCTCGGAAGATGAGGACTCACCACTAAAGCTGGATGCTAACTCCGGAAATAGGCTAGTGACGGGGCTAAGTCTGAAGATCAGAGCCTGTATCATGAAATAATATAGTATATAGTATGCAGTCAGTACGTGTAATGTACCGAGTATGCAAGGTAAGTAAAATCACTTAAGTAAGTAAAATCATTAGAACATACATAACAAAAATAATCAAGATAAGAATCTGAGAGTAGGGCTTGCATACTATTTTCTGAAATCATGATCTAAACATAACTGAACATCAAAACTGAATCGAATGACCCAAAGCTGAAATTTGATAATCATAAGTAAAACTGAACATTGGGTCAAACCTGCTTTAAAACATATATAAATATATCATGAATGACAAATATGCATAACTGAAATCATGAGGAACAATGGGAGATTCGTCATATAACCGACATTACCACGATAGAGCTTACATGGTATCGACTATCACGCTCAAGTGGGCAGAGCCGTCCAAAGCCTTGCCAGGGCTAAGGGTGCTACTATGATATCGATATCAAGCAAAAGGCCCCTTGGGGAAGGGGAAAACTCCAAAGGAAGTCCCAAATAATCTGATCATACCTACGTTGGCTCGTAGTTCTGAGGCATAGGGTTGACTGACCCTTAGCCTACTCGGTGCTAGACACTACTCCCGAAACATGCATATGCTCTCCATCATTTTTCACAGAAGCTGACCATCATCTAATGATGAAGCTGAATAATCATATACATATAACATCTGAAATCATACATGAGGATCCTTGGCTCAAACCATACCACAAGCTGAACATGATTGGGAGTCTTTACTCCAAAACCATGTGGTAAGCTAATTTGTAAAATCATAAAACATACTTGATCATATGGGCTTTCCCAATATTTTAGTATACTTGAAATCAACTTGATTCACTTTGAAAACATGAACATAAACATGGGTATATCGAAATCATACATTATTCATAAACATTTCATTGTACTTGAACTCATAACTCATAGATCTCAACTTTCATGAACATTCATAGATTGGGCATCATAATTTAAAAAACTTGAAAACATAATTTATAATTTAAAACATCGTAAAATCTACCCATTAATCATAATTCATCATTTAGAACACACTTAGATTATACCCATGAATAAAACTTAAGAATTCATGCATTGGGTAAGAACCCCATGGAATCATCAACTAGAACATCATGAGTTGAGAGGGAATTGGGCATGGGTGTGGACAATTAAACCCATTCATAGCCTTACATACCTGAAGGAATCTGATTCTCACACTTCCTTGATAACCCAAAGAGAATTGAGGAAGAACTTGTAGAAAACTAGACTTGATCACCTATCAAAACCCCTAGGCTTGCATGTATGAATTAGGACGGCTTAGAATGACATAACCCCTCTTAAAACACTCTATTTTGAGCTTAAAAATACGTAATTTAGGACCCTAGGGCTTAGGAATGGTGAAAATACCCTTAATAAATTTTCTGAAAAAACTGCTCTGCCAGTGACAACGGGCGTCACAACGGACCGTTACTATCTCCAACGGTCCGTTACACCCCTTGTTGTTTCATCCCCGATTCAAGTCTCGGATCTCCTACCACGACTGGACAGGATGAGTCATTACAAGCTCACACAACTCGTTGCTGCCAGTCGTTGTCACCACTTTCCATCTCCTGGGATACCTTCCAACGGCCATTAACAACGACCCGTTGCTACCAATGACGAGTCGTCACTTGATTCGTTACTTCCTCCCTGAACCAGACCTACCTCACAACGGCTCATATCCAATGACCCATTACCTCGAACAACAGGCTATTCCTAGACTTGTTATTCCTAATTCAAGACCTATTGCATCTCATAACGGGCACATCCAACGAGTCGTTGGTCCCACCAGCAACTCGTACAACAACCCGTTCTGAGAAAATTTTCCAGACTTCTGCTATTTTTCATTTTTAAATTTCGGGTCTAGTCTTAGGAACTTTCGAGGTATTACAATATCTCCCCCTTGGGAACATTCGTCCTCGAATATGGGTAAACATACGGAAAACAGAGAAATGCAATCACCATATTCAAATACTGAACATACATGCTGAAAAATGACGGAGTGACTGACTCCGAATCGAACTACATGGCTGAATTGAATTCCTGAATCACACATACATCTATTTGCATGAAGAAACTGAGGTACATGAGCGGAACATAAAACTGAATAGAGTATTAAGGAGAAACCTCATGCTGAAACTGTGCTGGAAGGGAATAGATGTGGGTATTTAGCCATCATATCTGCTTCGGCTTCCCACGTAGCTCCCTCAACATGTTGATTCCTCTACAATACCTTGACTGAAGCTACTTCTTTGTTTCGTATCTTACGAACATACCGATTCAATATCTCCACTGGAACCTCTTCATAAATAAGGTTGTCTTTCACACCGACACTATCCACCGGAACAACTAGAGCTGGATCACCCAAACACTTAAGGGAGATACATGGAAAACTAGATAGATTGAAGCTAATTCTGAGGGAAACTCCACCTCATATGCTACCTTGCCAACCCGTTTCACAATTCGGTACGGGCCAACATAACGGGGACTGAGTTTCTCCTTCTTTCCAAATCTCATCACTTCCTTTATGACCGATACCTTTAGAAACACCTTATCATCGACTTCAAACTCAAGTTCTCTCCTTCTCACATTTGCATACGACTTTTGGCGACTCTGAGCTGTTTTTAACCTATCCCGTATGGGCTGAACTTTCTCCATGGCCTCATGCACTGAATCTGGTTCTATTATTGCAGCTTCACCGACTTCAAACCAACCAATAAGCGATCTACATCTCCGCCCATAAAGAGTCTCAAATGGAGCCATATGAATGTTGGAATGGTAGTTTTTGTTATACGCAAACTCAATGAGAGACAAATGATCATCCTAACTACCCTTGAAGTTAATCACACATGATCTCAATATGTCCTCGAGAGTCTGAATAGTCCGCTCCGCCTGACTATCCGTTTGTGGGTGAAATGTCGTACTAAGCTTAACTTGAGTACCAAGTCCCTTTTGAAACGACCTCCAAAACTGGGAGGTAAACTGAGTACCTATGTCTGATATGATGGAAAAGGGAGCTCCATGCAATTGAAATAGCTCTCAAATGTACAGTTTGGCATAATCCTCCGCTGAATAAGTAGTTTTGACCGGTAGAAAGTGAGCGGCTTTGGTCAACTTGTCCACGACCATCCAAATGGAGTCATACTGTTGACGAGTGTGAGGCAACCCTGTGATGAAGTCCATATTAATCTCCTCCCACTTCCAAGTAGGGATACTGATGTCTTGAAGTACACCTCCGGGTCTCTAATGCTAGACCATCAGTTGCTGACAATTTTGACACTTAGCCACAACTCCGCTATGCCCTTCTTCATGCCGTTCCACCAGTAGACTTCTTGTAGGTCACGGTACATCTTGGTGGCACCTGGATGTATGGAGTATATGGAACCATGAGCCTCGTGCAATATCCAATCTCTGAAATAATCAACATCCAGAACACACAAGCGACCCTGATATCGAAGAACACCATCTCCCCCTTTGGAGAAGATCTCTACTTTCTTATTCTGAAAGGCTTCCTTCAACTTTACCAAAATAGGGTCCTTCTCTTGTCTAGCTTTCACATCAGTCACCAAGGATAATTCTGATCCGTTCTGAACAATAACTCCACTATGGGTCGAGTCAACCAAAAGAACTCCCAACCATGCAAGTCGATGCACATCCTTCACCAGCTCCTTCCTCCCCTCATCTACATGGGACACACTTTCCATAGAAAGCCTACTAAGAGCGTCTGCTACTACATTAACCTTGCCCATGGTAAAGGGCACTCATATTATAATCCTTGAGTAGCTCCAACTACCTCCTTTGAAGCAGATTTAGGTCCTTCTGGGTAAACACATATTGTAGGCTCTTGTGGTTCGTAAACACATCTATATGGGCCCCGTGCAAATAGTGTCTCCAAATCTTCAAGGAGAATACCACCGCCGCCAATTCAAGATCATGGGTCGGGTAATTCTTCTCATGAACCTTTAGATGCCTGAAAGCATATGCTATCACTTTACCATGCTGCATTAATACACAACCAAGATCGATCCTAGAAGCATGCAATACACCACAAATCCATCGGTACCCTCAGGTAGGGTTAACACTAATGCTGAGGTGAGTCTAGTCTTCAACTTCTAAAAGCTCCTCCTCACAAGCATCCGACCATTGGAATTTCACTTTCTTTTGGGTCAATTTGGTCAATGGCATTGCAATAGATGAAAATCCCTAAACAAATATCCGATAATCGCCAGCTAAGCCTAAGAAGCTCCTGATATATGAAGGATTCACCGGTCTAGGCCAATTCTTCACCGCTTCTATCCTTTCATAGTCCACCTTTATACCCTCACTGGACACCACATGGCCCAAAAATGCCACTGAGTTCAACCAAAACTCGCACTTGCTGAATTTAGCATATAATTGGCAATCCTTGAGAGTCTCTAGCACCACCCTCAAATGAGCAGCATGATCCTCTTCGCTCCGAGAGTACATCAGGATGTCGTCTATAAACACAATCATAAACATATCCAAGTATGGCTTGAACACCCTGTTCATCAAATCCATAAAAACTGCAGGAGCATTCGTTAGACCAAAAGACATAAATACAAACTCATAATGACCATACTGTGTCCTGAAGGCTGTCTTCGGGATGTTACTCTCTCGAACCCTGAGCTGATGGTATCCGAATTGGAGATCTATCTTCGAAAAACACTTAGCACCTTGAAGTTGGTTGAACAAATCATCAATTCTAGAAAGAGGATACCTGTTCTTGATGGTGACCTTGTTCAATTACCGATAATCAATACATCTACAAAGAGAACCATCTTTCTTTTGAACAAAGAGAACTGGTGCACCCTATGGGGATTTGCTCGGTTTGATGAAACCCTTGTCTAATAGGTCTTTCAACTGCTCCTTCAACTCCTTTAACTCGAATTGGGCCATTCTATAAGGAGGAATATATATAGGCTGCGTATCAAGAAAAAGGTCAATACCAAAATCAATCTCCCTCTCGGGAGGAATTCCTGGTAAATCATCTGGAAAGACTTCTACATACTCACACACTATCGGAACTGATTAGATAGTTGGGCTCTCGGACATAACACTCTTAACCCTAACTAGATGGTACATGAAACCCTTAGAAATCATCTTTCTAGCCTTAAGGTAGGAAATGAAACTACCTACAGGAACAACTGAACTAGCCTTCCACTCTAAGACTGGTTCACTCGGAAATCTGAACTCCGCTGCCTGAGTTCTACAATTCACTAAGGCATAGCGTGAAAATATCCATGCCGAGGATAACATCAAAATTGGTCATGGCTAACTATACTAAATCTGCTGAGGTGACTTTCTGAAGGACTGTGACCGGGAAATTTCTATACACCTTTCTAGCTACAACTGAATCACCCACTGGAGTAGAGACTGAGAAGGGTTCTGATAAGATTTCAGGACTGACTCTAAAACTAGTAGCCACATAGGGCATCACAACGAACAACGTAGCCCCTGGATCTAAAAAAGCATATACATCAAGGTGAAAAACTCGTAACATACCAGTGACTATGTATAGGGATACCTTTTGCTCCTAGGGGATGCTAGGACATAAAATCTGTTTTGGCAATGTACGCCACCTGTGCTAGTAGAAGCCCATCGCTGAGCTGGGCGTGTTAGTGGACCTACTGAACTAGAAGCTGCGCGTCGGCCCACATAATAGCCCTGTCTAGCTACTGGAAAATTTCTGAGCATATGTCCGGGCTTCCTGCACCCGAAGCAAGCACCTGTACCTGCCAAACACTAACCCATGTGTCTCTGGCCACACCTATCGCAAACTGGGATACTGGAATCTGTGGGCCTACTGCTCTGGCCTCTAGAGCCTGATGCTCGTACTCTCTGGTCGTGCCTAGATTTGGATGGCACACTCATAGCCAACGATACTGGGGCTGACGATCTCTGGCGGGACTTCTGACGGTGTCCACCACCTAGTCTCTGCTGAGAGAACCCATAACTATCTGTCCTAGCCCTCTTGGTCTCTCTCTCCCTCACATGCACCGCCACAATCTGTTGGGCATACAAGACTATCTGAGGAAAATCCATATCCTGATGAAGCATCACAGTCCGACAATCCTTGTCTAGATAGTTCGCCATCCTCGATCCCTCTGATCAATCACTAACTCTAGGGCGTACTTGGATAGATGAGTGAACTCTAAGGCATACTCCTGGACCATTATCTTTCCCTACTTTAGATTCACGAACTCAGCCACTTTCATCTCCCTCATCTCACGAGGGAAGAACTAATCTAGGAATGCGACATGAAACTCATCCCAATTGATAGGGCCTGCTCCGAGTGCCCTACTATCCTTCCACCATTTGAACCAAATATGTGCGACCCTTTCAACTGATCTGAGGCCAAATCGGCATACTCCTCCCCAGTCACCCCCATAATTTGGGTGTTCTTCAAAATCTCCTTTATGAACTCATGTGGATCCTCATCCACCTTTGATCCAAGGAACTCAGGAGGGTTCATCCTCAAAAAGTCTCTAACCCTTGCTTCTGCCGCATTCCCATTCTGCGGGACATGCGCTACCGCCTGCTGGTTGACCTGGGTGGTCAAGGCCTGTACTAGCATTTGAATGGCTGCCTTGAATTTAGCGTGGCAATCGGCTCCGGTGCTGGTGCTCATGGACTGGTGGGGCCTGTTGGTGCCAGTCCCTATTGCCATCCTCATGGCCATTTCCATTTCTATTTCTTTTGTTGTTACTCTGCGGGGAGGTATGATTCTGCAATCACGAATAACACGAATTAGATGGATAGAGAGACATTTCACCGCATGACATAGATCATGAAAGAAGGGAACATTTCCTAAATGTCTCATAGCCTCTTCGTCATAAGTGTGACGCGCTTCACACCCATGAAAAAGACTCTACTTAACGTGACTTTCAGACACCCTAAGTTACTTCAGAACCTATTACTCTGATATCAAGTTTGTCACGACCCGAACGTAGGCCCGGATCGAGACACGGGACAGGGAACCCCGAGAAGCTCCAAGTAAACCCATGGCATGAACATAACTTCTAACTAAATTAATAAAAGAGGAAGATCAATCATAATAAACATGGAGAAAGTCTGAACATAACATAACATTAGAATACACACACGAATATTAAGATGATTATACACTATGTATAAAAAGCCTCTAATTCTGATGAGTTGATGGGACAAGACCCCAACTAACTCTCTAAGTCTGAAACTGAAAATACAAAGGTAAATGATAGGAATGGTCCTCGGGAGATGAGGACTCACCACTGAAGCTGATGCTAACTCCAGAAACTTCCTAGTGACGGGGTTGAGTCTGAAGATTGGAGCCTATATCATGAAATGATACATCATAGAGTATGTGATCAGTACGTGGCTCGAGAGACCTCGAGCGTAATATACGCTACCATCGGAGAGACTTTAGCCACATATTAACCTGAATGAGGCGATCAAGAAAGTCGTGGGCCTCGGCCTTTCACCTCTTCAAGCGTCCTTCCTTCTCAATGCCCAGGCATCCATCCAATTTATTCTTTTTGATCTTGTACCCTATGTAGGCTTGCAAAGCATAGGCTAGACAAGCGGTAGACTGAACACCAACCCAATCTCGACGAAAAAAAGGAAAAGCAAGTACATCC
>JACEIK010001818.1:61748-208586 GCA_018107945.1 Datura stramonium | reverse complement strand
CCTGCGAGGAACATATACTCCATAGTTTCCTATTGGGTACATAAGGAACATACACACCTAGATGCAACTAAGAAAACAACCATGGATAGTGCCCCATCAATAAGGATTTAGCTTTCCATGGTCTCCATAAGAAAAATGACATTTTAGAAGAAAGTCCTTTCATCCATATCTTCTCAAGTGTATGTATTGCTTGTCTTTCTGTCTCAATAGATTTCAAGCATTACTAACTTAAGATTACCAAACCCTGTTAACATCCACATGGCTTGTCACACTAGTCTGCCTCTATCATATTGCCAACCTTTTATTGGATCTGATTGACTATATACTCTGGTAATGGTTGGTGCAATTTTTCATTATCCCAGTGGCCCTCATACATCACTTCAGCCGCATCTTCAATTGTTTCATTTTTAAGGATACATTTTGTAATACCCCAGAAGTGCCTTGGACTAGACCCGAGATCTGAAAATGGAAGTAATAGAAATCTGGAAAAAATCCCACAAAATGGGTCATTGGTTGGACTAATGACCCGTTGTATGTGTTCATGGTGAGATGCGACAGTTTGGACTTGGGAATAATGGGCCCAGGAAAAGCCCGTTGTTTGATGTAATGGGTCGTTGGATGTGAGTGTGGTGAGGTGGGTCTGGTTCAGGGAGGAAGTAACGAGCTATGTGACAAATCGTCGTTGGAAACCACGAGTCGTTGTAAGAGTTCATGGGAGAATTTCTGGGAGATGAGCAGTGGTAACAACGAATGGTTACCACGAGTCGTTAGAGTTGGGTACGGCTCGTGGAATCTCCCATGGTATCAGTTTTGGGTCTGGTGTTCAGGGTGAAACAACGAAGGGTGCAACGGACCGTTGGAGCCAGTAATGGTCCGCTGTGACGCCCGTGGTCTCTGACAAAACAGTTTTTCTAGGAAATTCATTAAGGACATTTTCATCATTCCAAAGCCCTAGGGTCCTAAACCACATTGTTTTAAGCTCAGAATGGGGTGTTTTAAGAGAGTTTAACTCATTCAAACCCATCCTAATTCATGCATGCAAGCTTAGGAGTTTTGGGAGGTGATCAAGTCTAGCTTCTCCATGTTTTTCCTCAATTCTCTTTGGGCTATCAAGGAAGTGGTAAAAAGTAGAGCCCTTCAGGTATGTAGGGTTATAAATGGGTGAAATTATTCACACCCATACCCAATCTCTCTGTAATTCATAAAATTCTGTTGGAAATTCTATGGGGTTTTATCCCAATTCTTATGAAATCCTTATGATCTATCTATGGGTTAACCTCCTTCATGTATAAATTCATATTTTATGAATCATGGGCAGATTTTACAACTATTTCAATTATAAACTTATGGGTTTAAATTTTTATAAAGTTACGCTCAATTAGGTATATTTCATGATAAATCAAGTTATGATTCTACTTTGATCTTGATGTTCATTAACTCATTATGATTTATGATCTATGATATGATTTCTCTTAAATGCTCATCATGATTTATGACTATCAATGTACAAATAATTTAGAAGAATGTATGAACCTCATGATTTATGAAATTATATTTATGGCCGACTCATGAGCCTTATTTCATGGCTAGTTCACGTATTTTCAATAATTCTTATGATTATCATGATTTAACTAGTCCATGAGTTTCATGTATATTATCCTATGAGCACTATATATATTTTGGAAGTAGTATTTAACACCGAGTAGGTTTGGGGCTCAGGTTTTTTCCCGAGTCTCTGACTACATGCCATCGTAGGTCACGATGGGACATCCCTTGAGACTATCCCCTTTTTCCAAATGGGCCTTTCATGATTAATATCACACCTTTTTCATGGTCCTACCCTTGGCAAGGTACGAACACCCTCCCGACTAGGGGTTTACAGGTTGGGTTCCATGTGTGCTCATATATGATATGTCAATTATAAGAATCTCCCACTGTTCCTCAACGCATGTTTATGATTATGCACTTTGGATCAATTCATGTTAAACAAAGATTTTCTCTTATGATTATGATATGGTTAATTTACGAATGTTTTGAAAACCTTGAGCCTTATGTTTATATTATGGTATTTACATTACGATCATGCTGTCCTACACTTATGAACTTTTATGTATTTTAAATTATCCGTTTTACTTACCTTGCATACTCGGTACATTCATACTCTATGCTGTATCATTTCATGATACAGGCTCCGGTACTCAGACTCAGCCTCGGCCCTAGCCAGCTTTTCCGAAGTTAGCAGCGTGTCTTAGTTGGTGAGTCCTCATCTCCCGAGGACCATCTTTTATCAACTATCTTTTATTTTCAGTATCAGTTTTAGGGGGTTAGTTGGGGTCTTGTTCCATCAACTGGTCAGTGTTAGAGGCTTTCTCCAACATAGTTTATATTCAGCTTTAAACTCATGTGACGTATCTCAGATTTCATATTATGTTTAGACTACCACTATGTTATTCATGTTGATCTTCACTTTTGTTGATTGAGTTAGATGTATTTTCATGCCATGGGTCGACTTGGAGTCCCTCGGGGTTCCTTGTCCCGTGTCTCGATCCGGGCCTATGTTTGAGTCATGAAACATTTATAGGCTTGTAAAAATGTAGTGTTCCAATTTGTGACCAATTATCAAACCATACATTTGATGTACCATTTCTAGGTTCCCACCATATGACATTCTCCATGCATTTTTATTTTCCAACATCCTCTTCCATAGATGAGAACCCGCTTTCCATAGTACAAAAGTGTGAAGCTTCTTTTTCCACCACTTGTTCCACATTAAATCAGTCCATGGTGATCTACCAATAGTGAATCTCCACCATAGCTTGAAATACATAGCCTTAGAAGTGTATAACATGACCTAATGTCCAAATCTCCCTCTCTCTTGGGAAGACATGCTTTCTCCTAAGTAGACCAGTGTCTGCTTTTACCATCTTCCTTGTTGTTCCAAAAGAATTTGACAAAAATATTATAAATCTCTATCAACACATATTTAGGGGGTGTAATAGCATATAAAATGTGAATTGGCACACTTTGTAATACACTTGTGATCAACACAACCTTACAACTATAGAATAAAAGTTTCTTTGTCCAAGCTTATAGTTTATCCTTCAACTTCTTAAGCAAATCTATAATGAATCTTTCTCTTTCTAGTATGAGTCATAGGACATCCTAAATATGCCATACTAAACTGACCTCTAACTATTCTAGTACATTGTTCCACTAGTTGTAGCAGAGTGTTTTATACATTTGAATGCATATGGAAAGAACTCTTCTCCTTATTCATCTTCTATCTGATTGGACCTTATACTAATTTAGTGTCTGCATGATCATTTGTAAAGAAGATTTCATGAGCTAATAAAAATTTGGTAGTATAATTTGCATAGGCAAGGTGATTTAAATTTTCAGTCCACTTTGACATCCCATAGACAACATATAACCCCTTGTCAAATAATGCCATTAAGACTCTAGACATAACTTCAATAGATAGGATGAAAAGAATAGGAGATGAAGGTCATCTTGTTTCACCCCTTAGTGGAATGGAAAAATCATGAGGTTTACCATTTAGAAGGATATAATACCAATTGTTATCCTACAACCTCCAAATCATGCCATCAAAACTTCTGCACATCCCATCCTTCTATGAACTCTAGTGGTATATATCCATGGGACGCTATCATACGCCTTTTCTATATCCATCTTGATAATGATATCAGTAGGTTTCCCCCTCTTCCTTATATCAGTAATAATTTCCTGTAGTAGGATATTTTCAATAATTCTCCTCGCTTTCACAAGCCTTAATTGATTAGAGGAGATCAGGAAAGCTAGGATTTTCTCTAATTTGTCCTAGACCACTATGGATACAACTTTATTGATGAAATTACTCAAGAATGTAGACCTCATATTAGAAAACTTGTATACGCATTCTTTTTTTATAATAACACTAAATTAGTATGATCCGATAAAGAATTACCCTTAAGAAATCTTGTACAACATTAAGAAATTCAATGTTCACAATCTCCCATCATGTATTATAGAAGAAACCTAACAGGCTATCTGGACTACTGATACTATCCCCATTTAGTTCAAAAATTTCTCTTTTAACTTCTTCCATAGTTGGGATCTTACTAAGCTCGGCATTCTCTTCTCTAGATATTAGTTATGGTTTATGTTTTAACAAATAAAATCAGTTGTCTCTTTCACCCATCTGAACTATTTTTGGCTGAGTAGGATGGCCTCATTATCCATTGTATCTTTCTTTTTTTTATCCGATCTCCATGTGAATCTTGTATTCTCTATAGTTGGAGCATTTTTTCCTACTATTTCACTAGATTGTGAAAAAACCTAGTATTTCTATCCCCTTCTTCAAACCATGTAGATCTTGCCTTGCATCTCTAAAATTTCTCCTCATAATGGAGGTGTTTTTTGTATTGTGCTTGAGCTTTCTACATTACTATCCCATTTTCTTCGGTAAGTTCTTCCTAAAAAAGTATTTCTTTATCTTCAAAATTTTTTCTCTAATAATGAGTTGCTTGCAAATGTCCCTAAAAGTGTCTCTTCCCCACTTAGTTATTCCCTTTAAATCTATATCATCTTCTACTTGTAAACAAAACAAGCATTTCCCATTAGTTTACATTCCAATTTAGCTTTAGAGCATTCATGAAGGAGTCATATTCTGTCCAAAATTTCAAGAACTTGAAAGGCTTAAGAGTTTGTTGCATAACTTCTCCACATGTTAGCAGAAGAGGTGCTTGATTTGAGCTAGTTCTTGATAAATGATATACCTTAACAACTCCAAACTAGATTTATAATTCTTTATTTATCACTATTCTATCAAGTCTCTTAAAGATGTAGTCAACTGCTGCCTTTCCATTCCACTAAGTTAAAGGACTCCCTTTAAAACTTACTTCAAATAAACTACAAGAGTTTATACATAACGCAGAATATTCATAATCTAGAGGATACATTGGTAAACAACCAAGCTTTTCTTCTTCATTAAGGATAACATTAAAGTCACCCCTAACTAACCATGCATGATTGAAAGTATTAGAATTATGATATAACATATCCCACAACTCTAATCTATCAAGTATTGTTGAAAGTACTAGAAATATGAAATAACATATCCCATAACTCTAGTATGTCAAGTGCATCGCATTCAGCATATATTAGAGTAGTCAGCAGAGTCCTATTCCATTTTTGTATATACAAGTTTAGATTAACTCACCAACCGGTGTCTGACATGTTGATGCCTTTATTTATAAATTACCATATCTTTCTATTACAGTTAGCATTAGCTAATGTCATTTTCAACCTTCTCTTATATCTCTGAATGCGCCTAAATTTCCAAAAATGTTCTATGAAAGAAATAACCATGAATTTATAAGGTCTATGTAATATTTGCAGCCTATGAAAGGCCTTTTATGTTTTTACAGATCTTATATTCCAAATAAGACCTTCATCATCATTTTAATAAATGCTTGGCAATTGCAACCCTTTTTTGAATCACCATTATATATTGAGATATCTCATTGTTACCATTCTTCTTGCTTTTGTTCATTGTCTTGACACCTAACTTGGGAGATATATCTACTTCCTTAGCTATCTTATTCATTATCTATGGCATATCTTTACCATTTTCTTCTAAATATGTCTAAGGATGGGTATCAGAGGTTTTGACAACCTCATTTATTTTGGTTTAAAAATAAATTTTTATTTCAACCAATATGTCAGTAATTACACAGCTAGCTCTTTTTGACTCTTGAACTAGTCCCACGAATTCTATACTAAGCTATTACACAATTAGCCTAGATAGGAAATCTTTGTAGTGTATCTAATATTCCTTTCCATTTACAGATACTTTTACCTTTAATATGAAATTGAAGGCTAATATTTCTAATATGCTAAACATTTGTTCTTCTTTGACCTGGAATCTGCGCACATTTCTTTCGATCCATACTTGGTAGATAGTACTTGTATATAGAAATCCCAGAATCTATGCTTTTAGTTTATTTTTGTGTATTTCTTTGGAGATTCGGATCACTTCTTCTATCCCTGGTTGGTTGGATTTGTCTTGAGATGCCTAGAAAGTTTACCAAAGTGTTCCATATGAATCTGGAATAGTTACATTCAAGGAGGAGGTGAAGCAGTGTCTCAATTGTGGAAGAACTACATAGTACATAGTCTGTGGATACTTCAACACCCCATCTTGTGAGTTTGTCTACTGTGGCTAGTCTGCTTAGGACTACCAACCATAATATAAAATGATGCCTTGGCAACATCGCAGGTGAAATTATCAAGTTTTTCCAACTTGCTTTGGGCTTCTAAGAGAGGAGGGTTATGTAGAACTTCTTGATGCTAAAACCGTTGGCACCTATGAATTGATTCAAGTGTTGTATAGGGTCAACGGTAGGAAACCATCTCCTTGCATCAAAAACTTTCCTCACAAGCCAACAAGCTTGCTTAACAGTCTGCATATGGGCCAAGTCTTTGGCTTTTGTGTAGAAGTTATGTATCTACTGTACCCAAAATGTATTCTTTTTGTATGGTAGTGCCCAAAGAAGCTTACAAATTGTAGTTCTGTTCCATCTACTAAAGTCAATGATGTCGAGGCCTCTAGCTGTTTCTGGTAAAGACATTGTATCCCATGCTACCAATGACTTTTTAGATGGGTTACTGTTGCTAGTCCATAGAAATATCCCGCAGACATTAGTAACCGTGTTAATAACTTTCTTGGGAAACAGAAATACCAATGCCCAATAAGTCTATATTTCAAAAAGTATACTTTTGATTAACTATAGTCTGCCACAAAAAAGATAGTAGATTTGAGGGCCAACATTTGATCCTTGTAATAATTTTCTCCACTAGTGATAGGAACTGTTGTATATTAGGTTTTTGGGAAGAAAGAGGCACTCCTACATATTGGAAAGGTAGTTCTCCTAATGTAAATTTCATGTGAGCTAGTATATGATTTCTGAAGTCATCTGTCACTCCTGCCACATAAAATGAACTTTTTTCAATATTGGCTTTTAGTCCTGCGACATCAAGGAAATAGTCAAAATCCTAAAGAAGTAACTGTATGGAGATTCTGTTAGCTCTACAACATTGAAGTAGATCATCCCCAAAGCAAGAATGTGTCAATTGGAGTTTAGCGCTTCCGGGATAATACTTGAAGTCAGGCTTGTGTTTTAGTTATTTAAGAGTTCTGTTGATATAGTCCATAAGTATAAATAAACAAGGGTGGGAACATGGGATCTCCCATCTCAACCTTTTTTTGTTGGAAACTTCTCAGTTAAATTACCATTGATAAATAGTGTATAGGTTACAGTGGTTACACAAGTCATAATCCAACCTATCATCTTTGCAGGAAAGCCAAATTCAGTAAGTCCATTTGTAGGAATCTCTATTCCATTGAGTCCTATACCTTCCTTATGTCAATTTTTATAAAGCACCTTGGGGACACATTCTTCTAATAATAACCTTTAACTAGTTAATGGGCTACCAAAACATTGTCTAGTATATTTCTACATTTTATGACTGATTATGAAGGACCCACCAATACATCAACCATAGGCTTCAATTTAGCTGTCAGTATCTTAGCAATCAGTTTGTATAGAGTAGTGTAACATGCAATAGGTCTAAATTCCTTCACATAGTTAGAACTGGCTACTTCAGGTACTAGAGTAACTGTGTCACGGTTTATACTTCTTAAGAGTTTCCCATTATTAAAAAATTGTAAAAGAGCCAGAGTTACCTCTTCACTTAGCACCTGTCAATATTTACTAAAGAATTCAGATGGGAAGCCATCAATGACTGGAGCTTTATCACTAGGGAGATGTTGGATAGCTGCATAAATATCTTCTGTAGTCACATGTTTGATTAGTTGCTTTTGCTGGTTTATGTTTAAGCATAGAACATCGCTGGATATCCCAATATTGAGACAGGGAATTTCTCTAGCTATCTAGCATAAGTACCCAGTCGGTGTTGGAAGAACTTAGTGAATTCTTGTTGTACCTTCTCTGGATCTGTTAATATTCTCCTTGTTCATTATAAATAAAGGAAATTTTGTTTTTGGCATGTCTGGATTTCAAGTGTGTATGGAAAAAGTTTGAATTGGAGTCTCCAAAATATATCCATATGGCCCTAGATTTCTGCCTTAGAACTTGATCATGAATGGTGTCCCATTTTTGGATCTAGAGGATGAGTTTTCTTTAAATTCTGATCAATGCCCGATCAAACAAGTTCCCATCTAAATTAGTTTATGTATTATGTAGTCGCTCAGTTTGTGTTCCGGTGAAGATATTTCTGTGTTTAACTGTTTTGTTTTGCTACTTACTACTTGTAGCTTCTTCTGTATTGAGAACATAATATGCCCTAGCATATGTTGAGCCCAAGATTGATGTACAATATCTCTGAACTAGTCTTATTTCAGCACAACATTTAGAAGTTTGAATAGTCTTATACTATGTTACTAGGATACAATAGTGTGAATATTGATAGGAGAGTGATATGTGCAATATGGGTTATTGAATAAGGCTTCTAGACCGCCATATTCAGAAACCACTGAGCATTCCCCAATGTCCAATCAATTCTACTATATATTCTGACTCCGACATCTCTCTTGTTACACCATGAGTAATAACATCCCCTCTTTGTTAGATGTCCTAGTCCCAAATATCTAATACAATCAATAAAGTCCTATATTTCAGCTTGTTGCATTAGAGTCCTATTCAATCTATCTTCTTCAGATGTTCCGGTATTAAAGTCTCCAAGAATAATCCATGGATCACTCATGTGAGAGTGAATGTCCCTCAGTTGATCCTATATGTTTTTTCTACCAGTATTAAATGTCAAGTAACTGGTGAAGGTTGATTCTCTATCCTCCATATAGCAAAGTACTAATTGAGGTCTAGAAAGCATAATACTGACTGTTACGTTTTGAGGCCTCCAACATATTCACAGTTGGCCATTTGGTTCTAATAAGTAGTCTATAAAGCATTGCCCATTTGTTCCCGTTATTTTCCTAATGCTATAAGCTTTTTGTTGTTTTATTTGTTCTCTACACACCACAAGATATCAAACTTATTAAGTAGAATTTTCTTCAATTCCCTTTACTTATAGGGCTGATTCAGCCCTCTTATATTCTAGGAGCCAAAGATCATATTGGGTCTTATAAGGGATGGCCAGAACCTATATAAACTCCAAGTTGCTTAGCTCTATTGTCTAAGGTACTTCTATTACAGTGTCTCTCATATTCCTTTCCCTTTTCCTTCTCATTTTCCTACATAGGAGGGAAATTTTTAGCTCTGGGTCAGTAGCCGTCTAATGTGTACTTTGCTTTTCATATAAGCTTAGTTACCTGGTGATTGTGTTCTATTTGCTACCTTTGTAAGGTAACTTAGATTCCTTTGAAGTCTTCTTCAGTGGACATAACTTAGTTTCATGTCCTAGCACCATACAGTCTTGACAAAACTCAGTCCACTAGTCGTACTCCGATTTCTATAGTTTGGTTTTCTCATTTGGCTCCTCGATGAACTTTTGTTCTTGCAGAGGCTGAGTGTCATCCATTTCAATTAACATTATAGCATATGAAATCATATCTTCTTTAGCTGTTGATTTATAAATGCATGTAGTTTTCCCTAGGTAACATGTAATGCAACTCAGATTTTGAGTAGACTAGTATTGGATCGGAAGACTCGGGAAATTATAATGGAATTTGTCGAATGGACTCCTTTCCCACCTGGAAATTAGGGGACCATTGTTTCAGTACCCTTGGTATATATTTAAAAGCGTAAGGTCTATTTTGAACTTGTTATTTTTCCTACTCATCTTTAAACTGAAATATGTAATACCTGCCTCATGAAGGAACACTCATGGTGTTGTCTAAACCTCCATACTATATAGACAGACTTCAATATTTGTTTAAATGAAGGGTTTTCCCCCCCTAACATACCTTATCAAAGCATAATACCATTTATTTTATTGTTCTATATCTTGAAGAATAAGTTTAACAAATTTGATACCATCATTCAATACCGGGGAAATAGCTGAGTTTCTTACCTCTAGTCAGAGCTCGATTATTTTTGTCACGACCCGAACGTACACCCGAATTGTAAACATGGGACAAGGAGCCCCGAGAGACCCCAAGTTGACCCATGGCATGAGCATACATCTAATTCATTCACATAAGCGAAAGACTTAACATAAGAAAATGAAATCATGGCATAATAACGGAGAAAAGACAATACATGGTCCATACATGACGGCTGAATACATCTTATAGTCTGAAAAGCCTCTAATCATGAAAGACGGGTTGATGGGACAATACCCCAACTAACCCTACAATACTGAAACTGAAAGAGAATAATAGAGTCTGAACATATGGCCCTCGAAACATGAGGACTCACCAAATAAGCTGATAGGGAACTCTGAAGAGCTACTGAAGAGGGTGAGCCCGAGAGCCGGGTCCTGTATCATGAGACGATACAACATAGAAAGTATGTGGTCAGTACGTGGAATGTACCGAGTATGCAAGGTAAGTAAAACAGACATTTAAAATGCATAAAAACTCATAAAACATCATAAGAAGGGGACTTCATGCTTAGATCATAATCATCGTAACATAACGTAAGGCTCAAGGTTTTCAAATCATTCATAAAAAGTTCATTAGCATATTCATAAGATAAACTTTATCAAATCATCACGTGAGCTATTATCATAAACATAACAATGCATAAAAACATGCGAAACAATGGGAGGACTCGTCATAACTGATACCATCATGGTAGAGCCTTTCATGATGCCCCAACTATCTCACTCAAGTGGGTAGAGTCGCCCCTGGCTTGCCAGGCGAGGGATGTGCATTATATGATATCACAAAAAGAGGGGATCATTATCATTGTAATGTATCATTATAAACCCAAGGTGACACGTGGTTATGAGACACCGACGTAGTCCTTTGAACTCCGAGCTGCTCGGTGCTAGACACGGCTCCCAAAAATATGCATATAGGCTCATACGTAAATCAATAACATCATGCATTAAGATTCATTGGCTAAAATATAACATTCAACATTCATTGATCCCCTTTAAACATGATTAGCTAAGAATCAAAGGCCCTTTAATTAGCAAACATCATAATTCGATAAATCATGAGATCCTTTTCACAAACCGCAATCATTCTTCATCATATGGGCAATGCCCAATACTTTGCTATGCTTTACAAATGCTCAATTCATTTGAAAACATGGTTATAAACATTGGGTAACTTGAAAACATGTTTTTCATCATTTATAGTGCATAAGTCATTAAAGCCAATGCATACTTGAAATCATGATCATAACTTCTAAATCATCAAATCATGTTGGGCATGTAAATAATTTCATATTTCAAACCATAAATCATGCTGGGTTCGTAGATATCAACAATCGAAGAGGAGATCATAAATCAAATCATCATAGATCATCCATAAGTAGGCTTAATTGAATAGAAACCGGAATTTATGATTTTATAAGTAAAATATATTGTAAAACCTGATCAAAATCCATGAGATTCGTAAATCATATAAGCCCATAAATAAATCATAAGATTTTCATAAGAATTGAATTAGAACCCCAATGAATTGCTGATAGATTTTCATAAATTGATAGGGAATGGGCATGTGTGTGGAAGAGAACACCCATTTGAAACCTTACATACTTGAAAATAACTTATTCTTACTCTCTCTTGAATTCCCAAAAGAAATTGAAAGGAATCGAAGAAGGAAACCTTGAATCTCCCTTTGATCACCTCTCTATACTCTTGCATGCATGAATGAGGACTTGGAATAGATTATCCCCCTAAAAACCCTCCTTGCATAGGCTAAAGCGACGTAGGATAGGCTTTAGGACATTTAGAAATTACAAAAAGACCCTTACTACTTCGCAGAAAATTACTCCTAAGTGGTCCTAACGGACGACCTGACGACTCGTGGTCAAAGGCAACAACTCGTCACCTAGCTCGTCCAGTACACTGCTTGTCTAATCTCCTGGGCTCGTAACTGGTCACATAATGATTCATCAGGGGTGACCCCGACTCGTGGTCACCAATTGTTAACTGCACTACCTCAAAATCCGGAATTAATCATATGGCTGGTAATGGGGGACCCAACGAATCGTGGTGGCTGACCACGATTCGTGGTCACCAACTGTTAAGTACACTGGTTCCGTTCTTTTCTTTTCCTCCTCCCTCACCCTATGGCTGACCTAACGACTCGTGGGGTCTGGCCACGATTCGTTGCCATGCCCGTGGGGACTCTATTCTCCAAACTTCCCAACTCTTCAATGGCCTTCCCCACCGGTCACCTGACGACTCGTCGGCTGTCCTCACGAGTCGTCCCACGACTCGTCCTATGCCTGCAACATTAATTTTATAGTTTTTCCCGTTTCAACTCCCGGGTCCAATCTTTGAGTTCCCGGGGTATAACAATTTTCAACATCCTCAGTAGACCTAGTGCTATCTTTAGAGAAGGTTAGTTTGTGCAATGCATGAGCAATCCGCTCTCTATCTTTTGGGGCACTAGTTCTAGAGTTTTTGTTGTCGAAATAAGTAGAGGCTTATGTGTTGTCCCTTTCGTTGGAGCGTGATGTGCCTTGGAGACACTACTAGCATCCTTCATCCATTAGGAAATATGAATAAGTGGTAGAGTTTGTGGAACTCCTATCTCTGGGGTAACAATTCTAGTATTCTCCTCTAGTGTTAGGGTTTTCATGCACTTTGCTAGCTTGCATTCTTTCTCCGTTGGGTTTGCTCATTTACCAGCCATATTTTGGGGTGGTACACTAGCTTTCTTTGTTTATCTTGCACTCTCAGCATAATTTTTCAACCCAGTCAGTAGCTCTTATCTCTTTTTTCTTTTGTCATTGGCTCGATAATACTCGGTAAAAAATGGAAATAGAGAACTAACTTTTTTTGCAATGTGAACAGTGAACTAATATCATGCAAAACTCTATTGGGAGAATACTTGCTCAAGATTGATATTTTTTAATCATAATCCACTTCAGGGTTATTAATGCTAATAGGGCTAACTTGACTGACAACCAAAGCAAGTTGCCTCTTTGGCCAGTGTCTGATGTGTTGTAGTTTTACGACATTTTCAATGCTTAAAACATAGAAAATATGCTATGACTTGGGTATGTTTATGTGTATATAAAGTATGTTTTTTGTTGTTGTTGTAGGAAAAATCAGCTTTGAGAGTTAGATTGGTGAAAAGAGTGTAAAAAGGCCAAAAAATGCATCCTACGGGCCTTAGCACGAACTGTAACATCTTGGTACGAGTCATTATGAGTGCCCATGATAAAGAGTAGAACATTGACCAAGTTCAGGACCCTACAAGGTATCATACCATCATAGTAATGTCACGCCCCGAGTCTATACCTTGAACGAGACACGGTACTTGGGGTCACAAGTAACCCCAAGTCAATCCATGGTCTCTCGTACACTGGAAATTTGAGTAAAAACATAGCGGAAGCTTTGATAATAATAAAAATAAAACTTTTAGGAAAAAGAACTAAGTCATAAAGATTAAAAAAATTGAAACAAAGATGAAAATCTGAATGTATATCAGTGTCTGAAGCCATATATCTGATGAGTTGCTGGGACAAGCTCCCAGCTAACTCTAAGTCTAACTAAAATAAATATAACTGAAAAGAAATAATCCTCGTCCTTGAAAGTTGAGGACTCACCAATGATGCAGCTGGAAACTCCTGAATGTGATTTGCTAATGGGGCTGAGATGAGAACTTGCAGCTACATCATAAAATGATACAACATAAATGGTATGCGTTAGTACTTTGAATGTACTAAGTAAGTAGGAGAAACAATAACACGAAGAATAAAATAACTGAGCTAGAAAGACATGCAATGACCAATTGAAATACTGAAACTGAATAAACTGAACTATACTGAGATGGCCAAAAGGACCCTGTCTGATGGTCAAAGACATGCCCTAAATCTGAGATACTAATCCGAAATACTATACTGAACTGGTCTGAACTGAGTAGTCTGAAACTGTTTTGAACTGAGCTAATATGAGACTGAACTGAACTGACTAGTGGGAGAGTCTATAACCGATATATAACCACGTGAGCTAGACGTGGAGTCCGATGTACACACCCCATCGGTAAGACTCAATATACCTTAGCAGGGTATAAAGGCATGGACTGTGAGATCACTATTTGGGGCCATAAGGCCAATAAAAATAACCTATAGTGGCAACGTAGTTCTGGGAACCTGGATGCGCTGGAACCTCGACCCTCTCGGTGCTAAGTCCTACTCCCACTGGATAGTCCTACCATGACTACTACTTCCAAGCTGATAGCTCGAAGCTGGGGCCCAAGACTAAGTCGGGGATACTTATCTAGAAGTACCTTGAGAGTCTTATTAGACCGAATCTGGAATTTAGTGCTCTAAGAATGGTCAGAGCTGCTTATCTGGAAGCGTCATAACCGTCTAAAGAACAAACTAAGGCTGAAACTGGTGGTTCTAAGACTGGTCAGAGATGCTTATCTGAAAGTGTCGTAACCATCTAAAGAACCACTAAAATATGATAACTGATATCTAATACTAATAACTGGGAGGCACCACTAACATCTTAAGGATTAACTGTAGTCAAACTGATCAACTAACATTTCTGGACAACATTGAGTCTAATAATCTGACTGAGACCGGACATGTAAATATCTGACTAAAATTTCCACATACACTAATAATATGGGGATTTCAAATCTGTTAGAATCTTGCTATAGGAAAACTAGTCCAACATGCAAGATCCTAAATTTTACTAAACTGGGAAATAGGGACAAATTATTCCAGAAGATACAATTCTCATAAATGTCTACAAATAGGGAATAATAAGCAGTTAAAATCATGATAAATATACCACTTGAAATCTTAACGAAATGAATCTGACAATTTTTCTACATTTCAAATCCACAGGGTTGTAACAGACACAAAAAATAGGAAAGATTTTAGAGACACAAGGGAAGAACTATTCCGTTATTGAATTCCTACATGCCTAATGAAGAAATCCGAAGAGATCCCCTTGAGAACTTGAGGATAAGTTGATTGCCCTAGTTTTTGTTTGAGAGGAATGACTTGAGCTCTATGAATTTTCTTCTGAGAGTCTAAGTGATGAATGAGGGATGAAAACCATTCAACCCCTCTAAATTCATAAAAAATATGCTTAAAACGACGTAGTATAGGCCTTAGGATCATAGGAATAACGGAAAAACCCTTAATAAACTCGCAGGGAAAAATCGACTACCAGTCCCCACGAGGGACTTAACGAGTCATGCTCAGTGACCATGACTCGTGGTCAGAATCCGTCGAGTACACTGCCTAACTTCATTTGGGGCTCACCACGGGGGACACTATGACTCGTTGTGTAACCGACGAATCACGGTGACCCATCCGTTAGGTACACTGCCCATTTTTTCCAACTTTCATCCAATCCTCGGCCACGACTCACATGACGACTCATGGTGTTGACCACGACTCGTGGTCACTCAAATTACCGAATTTTAAACCAAGTCCAAACCCTTCCCCACGAGTCACACAATGACTCATGGTCTACCCCATGGGTCACAGGATGACTCGTTTTGTGACCTGGTGCAAAAAATCTTATTTTCTCCATTTCAACTCCCAGGTTTGGTCTTAGGGTTTTTGGGGCATTACAATATCTTCCCCTTGAGAACATTCATCCTTGAATGTTGGAAACACAGAAAAATAAAGAATGCAATCATCATATTTAAATATTGAACATATAAGCTGAAAAAATTGGAATGACTGCCTCCGAACTGAACTACATGACTGAACTGAATTTATGAGTCACACTTACGTGCATTGACATGAAAGAAGCTGGGGCACATGAACTAAACATGAAACTGAATAGAGTTTTAGGGAGAAAGTTGATACCTTAAACTAAAACTAAGCCAGGAGGGAATAAATGTTGGTATCTAGCCATCATATCTGCTTTGGCTTCCCACGTAGCTTCCTCAACATGCTGATTCCTCCATAAAACTTTGACTGAAGCTACTTCTTTGTTTCTCAGCTTATGAACCTAACGGTCAAGGATCTGAATCGGGACCTCTTCGTAAGAGAGACTATCTTTCACTCCCACACTGTCTAGTGGCACCACTGAAGTTGGATCACTGATGCACTTCTTCAATAGTGAAACATGGAACACTGGGTGTACAGATGATAACACTGAAGGTGATTCCAGCTCATAGGCTACATGTCAATTCACCTCAGAAGTTTGTAGGGTCCCACATATCTCAGACTGGGTTTTCTTTTCTTCCCAAATCTCATCACACCTTTCATGGATGAAATTTTCAGATAAATTCAATCGTCTACTACAAAATCTAAGTCTCTTCTCCTCACATCAGCATATAATTTTTGCCGGCTCTGAGTTGTTTTCAACCTTTCTCAGATGAGCTGTACTTTCTGCATAGCTTCATGAACTAAGTGTAGCCCAATTAGAGTAGCTTCACCAACCTCAAACCACCCGATAGGAGATCTGCACCTCCTACCATAAAATGCCTCAAACGAGGCCATATGGATACTGGAGTGGTAGCTGTTGTTGTATACAAACACGATGAGAGGTAGGTGATCATCCCAATTGCCCTTGAAATCAATCACACACGCTCTCAGCATATCTTCTAAAGTCTGTATAGTCCATTCAGCCTGTCCATCTGTCTGCGTGTGAAAATAAATGCGGAGCATGACTAGGGTACCAAGTCCCTTCTGAAATGACTTCCAGAAATGCAAGGTGAACTGGGTACCTCTATTTGAAATAATAGACAAGGGCACCCTATGAAGTCTGACCAACTCCCAAATATAAAGCCTGGCATAATCCTCAGCTGAGTCTGTAGTTTTAACTAGGAGGAAGTCTCTAACTTAGTCATCTAGTCTACTATCACCAGATTGAGTCATGCCGCCGACTAGTCTAAGGTAGACTTGTAATAAAATCAACATTTACTTCTTCCCACTTCCATTTGTGTATGATAATATACTAAGTCATATCTCTTGGTCTCTAATGTTCCAACTTAACTTGCTAGCAGTTGGGGCACTTAGCTACAAATTCTGCGATGTCTCTCTTCATGCCGTTCCACCAGTAAATATCCCCTAGATCACGATACATTTTTGTAGAACCTAGGTGGATGAAATATCTCAAACTGTGTGCTTCAACCACTATCTACTATCTCAAATCACCTACATCCAGTACACACAACCTACCCTGGTAACGAGGTACACCATCTCCCCCTTGGGAGAAAGCCTCCACTTCTTTTCTGAGAACCGCCTCCTTCAGCTTAAGAAATATGGGATCTTCATCCTTCCTTGACTTAATTTCAACTACCAATGAGGAATCTGATCCACTCTGCACCACTACTCTGCCTTCAGCTGTATCAACCAACTGCACTCCCAACCGAGCTAACCTGTGAATATCCTTTGCCAGCTCCTCTTTTCCCTCTTCAACATGAGCCACGCTCACCATAGACATCATGCTTAAGGCATCGGCCACCACATTGGCTTTGCCTAGGTGATATAGCACAGTCATGTCATAGTCCTTCAGTAGTTCCAACCATCTTCTTTGATGGAGATTTAGATCTTTCTAACTGAACACATACTGAAGGCACTTGTGATCGGTGAATACACCATGTGAGCCCCGTAAAGGTAGTTTCTCCATATCTTCAATGCAAACACCGCCACTACCAACTCTAGGTCATGAGTCAGATAGTGTCATGACTCGAATGGAGGCCGGATTGTAGACAAAGGACAAGGGACCTCGAGAGACCCCTAGTCAACCAATGGCATAGGCATACATATAACACTTTTGATATACTGAAGAATCATCAATATAAACTTAGCGGAAGTATAACTCAACATAACATCAAAATAAACATCCGAAGCTAACACATACATAAGTCTGAAAAGCCTCTAATCTGAACGAGTTGATGGGATAAGACCTCAACTAACTCAACAATACTGGAACTGAAAATACATAAGAAAACTGAAAGTCTAGCACTCAAAGGATGAGGACTCACCAACCAAGTAGGAGCTAACCCTGACAACCGACTACGAGCGGGGATTAGCCTGGGAGCTACGTCCTGTATCATGAAATGATACAACATAGAAAGTATGCGGTCAGTACATGAAATGTACAAAGTATGCATGGTAAGTAAAACTACTTTAGTAAAATAAATTATTTAACACATTTCATAACATATCATAAGCTTTGAAATCTGAGAGGAAGGACTATATGCATTCATTCTAAAATCGTAATCTTTTCATAATAAGAACATGCATAGCTTCATAACATCATAACTGAAATGAATGACTCAAAGCTGAAATATGACATTTATAGAAAAACTGAATAATGAGTCAAACCTTGCTTTTAGAACATGCATGTTTAAAATAATAACCATGGGTAATAAATATGCAATCTGAATCATATAGACAATGGGAGACTCATCACTTAACCGACATACCATGATAGAGCTTATGTGGTCCCAACTATCAAACTCAAGTGGGCAGAACCGTCCAAAACCTTTCCATGGCTAAGGACACAACCATGATATCGATATCAAGACCATAGGCCATTGGGGCCGGGGATAGCTCACAAGGGAGGTCCCAATAATATAATAGTATCAACCTACGTTGGTGCGTAGTTCTGGGGCAAAGGGTGATCGACCCTGAGCTGGCTGGGTGCTAGACTCTTCTCCCAAAACATGCAATGCTCTATATCATATATAATGAAGATCAATATCGTCTATTGACGAAGCTCAACAATGATATCATGCATAAACTCAACATCATATGAAATGAAGCTCAACATTTTCATTTGACAAAGCTCAATAATGGAATCATGCATAGAAACGACATCGTATGAAAATAAAGCTCAATGATAACATACATATCAATTATGAATTCATGCATATGAGAAGCTTATTTCGAAACATACCACAAGCTCAAAGATAATTGGGAACATCTACTTCAAAATCATGTGGTAAGCTTACTTTAGAGATACTACATTATCATACTTGATATGAGGGCCTTGCTTAAAACTTTATCATGCTTTGATCTACTCAATTCATTTTGAAAACAATATCATAATCATGGGTAGTTTTAGAAACATGCTTTTCATCATCAAATCTCATCATCATCATACATTCATCATTATTCTCTTCTTTCATGAACTTCTCATCCATGGGCATTTTATTTCATTGAAAACAATATCATAATCATGGGTAGCTTTAGAAACATGCTTTTCATCATCAAATCTCATCATCATACATTCATCATTATTTTCATGAACTTCTCATCCATGGGCATTTATTTCATAATATAGAAAACATGATTTTGATTGAAAACAATGCCAATAATCACCTCAAACTTCACAATTCATCAATATAAACATAATCTAATCGTACCCATGTATAGAAATTGAAGAATTATGCAATTAAAAACCTCATAACTTGATCATAGGAATTTCTCACACTTAACTAGAGATTTGAGCATGGGTGAGGAAAGAAACACCCACTTATAACCCTACATACTTGGAAGGGATGATTTTACCACTTGTCTAATTTCCCAAGATGAGATTCCAATGGAAGACCTTGAAAACTTGCTCTAAATCCCATCTTCAAACTCTCAAGTTGTATGCATGGAATGAAATGGCTTAGAATAGGTTTTCCTTAAACCCCAGAAACGAGGCTTAAACGACATAGTATAGGCCCCTAGGACATAGGAATTAAGGAAAATCCCTTACTAAATCGTCATACGAGCCGGGACGCGCCCCCACGAGGGACTGGACGACTTGTGCTCATAGGGCCACGACTCATGGCCATGAGTCATCCGTTCACCGCGTTAAAACAACTAGGGGACCGTGACAGAAGACATCACGACTCGTGGTCACCATCCGTGGCATCTACTGCCCAATGCCTCTTGCCAAACAACCAGCCTTAGGCCACTCGGAGACTCACGAATGTGAGGCCCGACTCACGACTAGTGGTCATGCCCAGATCTTCAACACATTCTGCCAACCCTACTAGACCATGAGTCACTTCACGACTCGTGGTCACCTCACGAGCCTCTTCACGATTTGCTCTCGTGAACCTGTGTGAAATTTCTGCCACCATTTTGGATTTCTGTCTCGATCCTTAAGCTACCGGGTATAACAAATAATCTCTTCTCATAAGCCTTGAGCTGTCTGAGGCGCAAGCTATCACCTTACCTAACTCATCAAATAGGATGGCTTTCTGTGACACATACATTGATTCAAATTTTCTAAATTTTTGTTTCAGCTTGTTTTAAACTTTATGACTTAGTTCTTTTTCATAAATGTTTTATTTTTATTACCGCCAAAGCTTCCGCTATATTTTCACTCAGATTGCCATTATATGAGACCATGGGTTGACTTGGGGTTATTAGTACTCCAAGTTGTCACGCCCGCCTTGGGAGGCATGACTGCACCCGGTGCCCTTACTAAGACCCGACCGCCGGATCATTTAGCCTAAGCAAATCTAGTGCCAGGCTGGCTCTAACTTTGGGTTTATGGAACCAACGGGCTATATAACGGCTGTAAATACAGCCTCTGGCCGTTCAGTT
Source organism: Datura stramonium (assembly GCA_018107945.1). Classification (NCBI taxonomy): domain Eukaryota; kingdom Viridiplantae; phylum Streptophyta; class Magnoliopsida; order Solanales; family Solanaceae; genus Datura; species Datura stramonium. The sequence continues at coordinate 187,953 of JACEIK010001818.1, read as the reverse complement.
CTATAGCCACCCGTAAGACAAACAAACAACAACCGTAACAACAAAGTGAGTATAAAGGAACCTATGAGGGCCGACAAGGCCACCATGCCGACTAGTTTCATTGAAATGCCGAATCAAATTCTAAACTACTCGTGACCGGCAAGTCACCAACTATTAACTGAATAAGGCCCTACACGACCATCATAAGCAAACAAAAACATAGACACGTTCACACGACCGGTACAACTAACTACAGGAATATACAATCAAGGCCTCTAAGAATACCGATAAGATGGTCTGACAAATCAACCTACTCGTATCGCATAACAAAATAAAAAGGAATAACCTCTAGCTGTCAAGCTCCGGAATGACAGAGCTGATGACTTTTTGTGTGCTGGCTAGAATTACGAGGATCGGGTGCCTCTGTCTATGAGTACTGTAGGGCAGTAATGCAAATACCAAACGGCGCGCATTTCACTGCAACAAGTATGTAGAGCAATAACTAAACATAACTATGATAGACAGCACATCGATAGTTACCGAATAACACAAGATGGCCAAGACTGTCTGGGATGGCAGAATCTAAACTAAGCTTAACTGTACTGGAGAGAAGGTGAGAATCATATGGCCAATGCGGCGTCCCGCTATCTATCAATTTATTAAATAACACATATAGCATACAAGAACCTATACCAAAATTTCATAAGCCTAAGGTACCAATCAACATGCAATTTATATACCCCTAACCGGGGCGCCATAAAAATAACAATCTACCCACTCATCTAGTAACTATGAGCATCCCACCACTTCGGTATGCAATCTTGGGCTCCGGGCCCCCGTTTCATAGTCAGATCCGAGTCTGGGAGACTCCCGTAAACCGTAATCTGAGATCTCGTAATTCATACTTCTGCCCTGGCAAGCGTCGACAGGGGTATGCTATAATGCCGATCGTAATGCTATGGGGAATGCTGCATTCCATATTCACCGCGAACGGCATGCCACTTGGAGTAACGCATCCTCACCCTCCGCGCAGTCGACACAACTATTAACCCCGGGGCGGCAAAGAAGCTCTAAGGTGCCCAACATAGAACAATTAGGTTCCTCACAAACAACAATAATCACATATAACATATATATTAAATCTCGATAATACCGTCCATGTTATGATATTCTATTCTCAATCCTCACAATTATACCGAACTGACACTGAAAGTTATACCGAGTCTTGAATAATATCTCGCTGTCTAATACTGATTTACTCGATTTTTTATTCTGACTATGACATAATAATTATTCAAGCATGCTTATCGACCACACCGGCATAATACTTATTGAAATGTTCTTTTCCTCGAATCTATTCTATTTACTATACTAGAATTACTATCTTGCCGAAGAAACTGGCTTTACATACCTCAGTTGCCGACTTCTTGACTAACTGGCGTAACTAGGCCAATATCGAGCTATTTCTTCCAACTGCATTCATATTCATAGCAAATAAAACTAAATTCATCAATATTGTGGAAGAAAACACTACTTTTGAATATATATATCGCCCAAACTTTGACTTATTGAAAAACAGCCGAAACTATTTCAAGGAAGTCCAAAAGGGAGAAATACTCAATTTTAGGCTAGAGTATATTGACACTAATTTGTAGCAATACCACTTACCTTATCTCGGCAGGACGACGATTCACCAGATGAATTTCACGAAGCTAACTCCGTAGGAATGCTTCCTGCAGCTTTATACTTCGCTACCCGAAATTAATTCGAGTTTGAACGGCGTTTAATGTAACAGAACGAAAGGAATTTTAATGGAAACTTTTGTCCTCTCTTTGTTTCTCTACTATTCTCTAGTTTACTCACTTGAAATATTGATAATTATCACTTAAAAACCGAAGTAGGAGGCTTATATACTTGGGGCCTTTAAGTTGCATTTGTCGAATGAGATTTATAAGTCGCATTTGCCTTGCCACACTCCGATTCTGGCGCTTGTCCTGCCTTCCCGGGCCCTTTTTCTAGCACGTATGGCATTCTAAAACTCTTAACCAACATGCGAATATGCCAACTTAGTGTCAAGAACTTACAGGGTGTAACATCCTCCCCCTTAAGAACATTCGTCCTCGAATGTTAACTTCCTGTTTACAAAAATTTTTACTTGCTCTACCTTTTCTCGAAAAATTTCGCAGAGTTTCCCGTAATATGGACTATCTCAAAAATTCTGAAATGCAGAAAGTCCAATATAGGTACTCCATATAATTCAATGAAGATCCATTACATAATAAGCTGAAGTCAACATCTCACTATACACATAAATATAAAGCAACTCATAAAACATAAATATCAACATACCGTCGACTAATGTTACACTCGTAAAATTCCCGACACATAGATGGCCTATTCGCGTGTTGGTTAAGAGCATTTGGAAATCCATACATGCTAGAAAAGGTCCGAAAAGACCAGACTGGAAACTCCGTCGAACCATCACGGAAGGAGCCAGGCGCAGCTCCGCGATGGCAACGTGTCATGGAGGAGCTTCCACGTTGGCTCCGTGGACACGTTGGCCTTGACCAGGCCCAAGCATATAAAGCCCCACTTCTTATTTTATTAACATCTTAAATTTCCAGAGAGCTCGCGAGAAAAACAAAGAGGGTACGAAAGTATTGATAATTATCGCCGATTACACCGTCAAACGTAGTCCAAATTCAAATTAACCTCGAATACCGAGGTATTTAGCAACAGTGGAGCATTCCTACATATTTAGTTTCACAAATTCGCCGACAAACTGGGTCGTGCTACCAGGCTAAGGTAAGTGGAATTGCTCCAAATTAGTGTCACTGTGTCTTTAGCCTTAAAGTGAATATTTCTCCTTCTCGACTTTTGAGAAATAGCAAGTTTTTGACCATCTTTCGATAAGCCTAAGTTTGGGCTATTAATATATCGAAAGACGTTTTCGAATATTGGCATTAGTTCTAATTGACATACATGTGAATGCAGTTAGGAGAAATAGCCGAAGTACTGACCGAGCCTTGTCCGAAAGTCGGATAACCCGAGGTCAAGGTATGTAAAGTAGTTTTTCGGCAAGTTAGTAACTCTAGCTTAGCATAATACAATGAACTCCGTAATAGAATTCTCGGAGTTGAATATTGTGTTTTATACAAGTTCAGTAAATCTGGATTGCGTTGTTATATATCGTATCTTCCGAAAGTTAGTAGCGTTAAATACAATGGCGAGTTAGCATTCTAGAATCAATATATTCAAGCGTTTAGCAAGCATGTTTCAGAATAATATGGCATAGGCTCCGTAATGAAAGTTAGTAAAGTAAAAATTAGAATCTAAGATAGTATCTTGGTTATAGATTAGCCATACAGACAACATGATACCTGGCTACAGATTAGCCACACAAACCGATAGCATCTTGCCACCATTAGTCATGTAAATGATATATAGATCTCGATTCAGTATAAAGCAGTACGAGAGTTAGTATAACACAAAAAGAGTTCAATAAGAAATCGGGATTCGTATAGTATTTTTCAGCTTAAACATGCTTGCTATATATGTGCTTATTGATTGTGGAGACTTGATTGTGGAGACTTGATTGTGCCGAGGGAACCCTTTTGAGTGTCTCGCCGCCTCGGGTTGGTAACTTGTCGCCCACCGAGCGAGTGGGTTTACGCTACTCCAAGGAGTGGCATGCCATCCCCAGACTGACGAAGATGGGATGAAGCTTTCCATATCGTGCTGATCAAAGACATGAAGATAGATTGCCCTGTTGTGCTAATGCACCCAGGAACAGATTCAGATACAGTTGGCGCTTACAAGACAAGATAGGATTCCTCCTGATCAGACACTGCTATTTATATCGAGGGTTGGGTGGCTCGAGCCGGAGACCCAGGGGGTCGGCAAGAGGTGCTCGTAGTTAGCAACATGAGTGGAGTGATTTATTTGCTGGTTTTGACCCTGGGTAGGGGTATTAGATTGTTTGCTTGGTTGGCACCATCTAGCTTATGGGGGTTGGTATTCACTCGCTCTATATATGTTACACCCGTAAAATTCCCGACACATTGATGGCCTATTCGCGTGTTGGTTAAGAGTATTTGGAAGCCATACATGCTAGAAAAAGTCTGGAAAAGATCGGACGAGAAACCTGTCGAACCATCGCGGAAGAAGACAGTGGGAAGAGCCCTCCGCGATGGCAACGTGTCACGGAGGTGGTGCCTCCACGTTGGCTCCGTGACATGCTGGGCCCTCGTCTGGGCCCAAGTATATAAAGCCTCCACTTCGGTTGTTTCATTATTAATCCGATAATTTTCTAGAACGTGAGAGAAAAGAGAGGGTACGAAGGTTTTTTATAAATTATCGCCGATTACTCCGCCAAAGGTAGTCCAAATCCAAATTAACCCCTAGATACCGAGGTATTTAGGAAGAAGTGAGCATTCCTACGAATTTAGTTTCACAAATTCGACCGACAAACCGTCGTGCTAACAATGGGCTAAGGTAAGTAGAATTGTCTAAATTAGTGTCAATGCTCCTAGCTCAGCAAGTGAATATTTCTCCCTGTTGGACTTCCGAGAAATAGCAAGTTTTCGACTGCCTTTCGATAAGCCAAAGTTTAGGCTATAAATATATCGAAAGTGACGTTTTCTTTTGTGAATATTGGTGTAATTAGTCCTAATTGACTTATATGAATGCAGTTGGGAGAAATAGCTGAGTACCGACTGAGCTTCATTCGATAGCCTGGAGCAACCCGAGGTTAAGGTATGTAGCCGCTCTTCTTCGGCAAGTTAATAAATTTAGCCTTGTATATCATAGTAAACCTATAATAGAACTCCCAGTTGAATATTGAGTATTGTGCAAGTCTGGCAAATCTGGTTTGCGTGGTTATATCGCAGATTCAGTCCGAAAGTTATAAAGCAGCCAATGGCGAAGTTACATCTGTGACTCAAGATAGCCCAATATGCATTTAGGCAAGCATGTTTTAGAATAATATGATAGGTATTCCTGTATCAAAAGTTAGTAAAGTAAAATCAGATGCATGTATAGTATCCTCGGCTACGTATTAGCCATATAGACAGATGATATCTGGCTACAGACAGCCATACAGTATGCATAGTATCCCCAAGGCGCATTAGCCATGCAAAACTTAGATAAAGATCACGTATTATATAAAAGCAAGATGAGAATCAAGATCACGTAAAGAGATCGTAATAAGAAATCATAATTCGATAGTATTTTGCGCTAAACATGCTTGCTATTTATGTGCTTGGCTGATTGTTTGAGACTTGGTTGTGTCGTGAGGGCACTTTGAGCGCCCTCGCCGCCCGGGATTGGTAACCGTGCTGCCCACCGAGCCGGTGGGTTTTCACGCTGCCACCCAAGGAGTGGCATGTCATCCCCAGCTTGGATTTAAGGTGGGATGAAGTTTCATATCAGGCCGACGCATTGGCGTTATTGCATAGCCCCGTTGTGCAATGTTGCCCAGAACAGATTCAGATCTTGGCTGATGCGCTGGCGTGATACAAGATAGAGTCCTCCGGACCTCGACACGGTTATTTATCGGAGGCTATAACTGAGCCGAGACCTGTGGGGCCGGGCAGCAGGTGCTCGTAGTTAGCATGAGTGGAGTGACTTATTTGTTTGGATGGTTTTGACCGAGTAGGGGTATATAGATTGTTTGCTTGCTTGGCGCCATCCGGCTTATGGGGTTTGGTATTGGCTCTTGCTTTCACATATATATGTATTTATGTGCTATATACTTGCTAATAGACAAGCAGCCGCCGCGCTCTACCGGTACGCTCCTCGCCCTATCACAGCATCGTAAAAGCCCGATTCAGCTTCATATGTTCTACGTATCCGCTATCTCCCCAGCTATTCGGTAATTGCTAGTTATGTTATTTGTATTCCTCATTGTATTCGCCTGTTTTGCATACCAAGACTGGGCAGTACCGACGCCCCATTGGGGCGAAACAGACATTTTCCCCGCAGTACTTCATAGACGAGGAGGCGACCCCGTGATTCCAGCCAGCTATAGAGTCATCAGCTCCCGTCATCCTGGAGTTTGGATATCTGTGAGAGGTGCTGTTTATTTTCTTTATTGTACAACATGGGTAGGCCGGGGCCCCGTCTCACCATTTAATCGCATCAGAGGCTTGCGCATTGTATTTATTCATCTCCTTGTGGTTAGTTGTGCTGTCGTGTGAGGCCGTGTGTTTGTTTAGCTGTTTTAGCATTTCTGATTGCGTTGGCCGTGTGGGGCCATAACTGAGTTAGTAGTGGTGACCTTGCCGGTCACGAGATATCCAAGATTCTTTATGTTGAGTCACGTATGACTAGACATCTGGGTGGCCTTTGTCGGCCCGCATAGGCTCCCTTTATACATTTGTTTTTAAGTTAGCTGAAGTCATTTTTACAGTGGCCATAGGCCCGCCGGCCGGAGGCCGTAAGGACATAAGAATTGAGGTGAGGTTTCCAACCAAGCAGTAAGTGAAGACGATTGATTGATTCCAAAAGAAGTGTTAGAGAGCAGAAAAGAGCCTTATGATTACGTAGTTGTGCGTGCACTTCTCATGGTAATAAGACGTAAGAGCAAGACCAAGGGCTTACTCAAGCAGTAAAAGACTCCGTCGCAATGAACGCCCGCAATAGTCAAGTCGAAAAAGTACAAGTCCGCCATATACGCTATGCACAGCTATTAAGACATACCTGCAAGATAATAGTTGTGGTTTTTGGTTGTGATACCGAAAGGTAGGGAGGTCATGCGAATCAAATGGGCCTCGACTCCGCAGTTAGAAGAGGTATGAGCCGAGACTTGACCAAGAACTTTATTAACAATGAGTTATGTGTACTCCTCAACCCCGAGCTCACCTAAGCAAGATAAGGGAAAGAAGCAGAATACTGGGTTTTGGGGGAAATTAGAATCACCCCATTGATAGAATATCGTGTATTAAGAACTAAGCCTTGACCGACATTAAGAGATAGTAAGATTATACTCGTAATGCCGCGTATGTCCGCCCATGGGAGAAGCAAGAAAACCGCCGACACCGAGACTCTAATCAAGTGCGGCCCGAAGATAAGATCCAGTAGATAGCCGCGTGGCTCTTGTTATAATGCCAAGTAAGACCAATGAGATTCAGATATCGATCCCATGTTGTAAGAGTGGCGAAATTTCCATAGTAGACCATAATTAAGCGCATATGTTGTTGTTTCCAAAATGGGATGAAAATCCAATGAAATGATAAGAGAGACAGAGATATCATTAGACCGTAGAAGCGGTATATCATGTACGTATGAAATTCAAAGAAAGCATGTCGAGATTGGCATATCACCACAATCTGCATGTATTGTACGTAGTTATTGATATATATATGTGCCGTATAATAGATATGCTCGTGAGTTACCACAATAAGCTACACCGTCACGGCATCGTTAGCCGCTAGAAGTATATGCGCATTGCACCGCAGACCCTCACCAAAAAAAATAAAGAGAGAAGAGAAGAGAAGGCAGTGTTGGTGATTGGTGTATGTAGCCATAGAAACCGCCTTTAATTCTCGGCTATTGAGTTAATGCATTTGTATGGGCTGTTGCCGCATCTAGGCTTTAGAAGCTACATGAGTTAGTAACCCTGAATCATGTGGCTAGATGATAAGGGCGCAGCTAGACGGTCTAATGACCAATCAAGGCCAGATAGAAGGTGGAAGCATCTCCTTAAAGACAAGAACATTATCGCATGCTGTAACCAGAATTAGAGACCGAACAGGCATACTTCAGATTAGCAATACTAGAATTGTTCCAAGGTGTTAAGTGGTCGTACATCGTTTTCCCAGCCTTGTAGGTGAGAGTCGGCCTTAGTCAACCTAGCGCTATTACATGGAACACCCCACAAGTCAGCCACCCGTCCCAGCCTCGACAAAACCCAAGTGGGTACCCCAAGAAAGGGTCCACATCAACAGTCAAGGATAGACTAGTACTTCAAACCGATTCCCGTAAGATATTCAGATGGCTGCAGCTCCTAGCAGAAGGCCGCCTTACTAATGGCTCATAAGACGAGGAATTTCTCTGAACGCAGTATAAACTAAGTGGATACGCACAAGGCGGAAAAATTGGTAGTACTTACTAGCACAAAGAGCCAAGACAAGGAGATCGAGACTTCGTGAAGATCCGTGAGATGGATCGCCCGAGAGTAAGTCCGATTAGGCCCACTTCTACAATTGTTCAAGTGCAGAATAACAAAGCGCTTAGATGCCCACAACTCCGCAAGAGTATGAGCTGCGTATGCTCGAGTAGGACATTTAGGCATTTTTAGACTATTGCAACATTCGGTCATTCAACCCAGCCTATCAAGCTATCAAGGTTATGCAAACAGATTATTAGAGATCATGATCATTATCGTGATCCTCTGACGTGACACGGGCAAATGGTGTGCAGACGGTCAGTCTGTGTTGGTCCTTAAAGAACAAGTAGATTCTTAGCATGCGGCCAGAAGGCCGATAAGCTCTAGCTATACTGCAGATTACCTTCGGTCTATCCGGCATATTAAGCCAAGATGACCGTCAATTATATGCCAAGTTCTCTAAAGATAAAATTTTTGTATCAATCAAGAAGAGAGACAATGTAGTAACAAATTTTTAGCCATAAATATATGGGGAGTTTCATGCATTTCTGTAACCGAACAACGGAATTATCCAAAGAAATACACTAATTAGCACCCTAGCCGTCATAGAATAAACAGGACAACAGAAAGTGGTAACTCAACACTACAAAGGTTACCATTAGTTGTGGAGGTAAAAGAACGGGCAATATGAAGACCCCCGACTTGGTCCAAATTTTTAAGGATAGAATTCAATAAGGGAAGCGCCAGACTTTCATAACTAAGGACGAAGTGCTGTTATGTAAAGGCCGCCGTGTTCCAAAGATATCAAAGGCTCCGCCGCAGATTATGAACGAGGTACACATGCCTCGCTATTCTCTTCAGCCGGCGGCGACAAAAATGTACCATGATATTAAAGAGAACTACTGGTGGCCGTATGAAAAGAGAAATTGCCGAATTTGTAGCCCAAATTGTCCTAACCGCTAACAAAAAGCGAACAATTTAAACCATGGTTAATCCCTGTGACATAATGTGCTCTCTAGAAATGGAAAGCAATGAACATGGATTTTTTAGCAGATTACCCCTGCAACGTACATAGGCACGATTCTATATGGGTGATAGTTGACAAAGCCGGACAAAATCACCATTTTCGCCAGTGAAAGCTACATTCTCGGTCGAAGATTATGTCGAATTAAGCACGAGAAATAGTTAGATTACACGGAGTGCCAGTATCTCTTATCTCTCTAGAGGAGCACAGTTTACATCTAGATTTTGACAGTCATTTCGTAGAGGTCTAGAACGTTAGACACTTGAGCACAACATTCCACCCTCGCATATGACAAGCCGAACGCACTATTCCGATGCTCAGAGGACATGCTACTGGTGTGTGTGCTAGATTTGGAGGTAGTTGGGATGAGCATTTGCCGTTAATTGCGTTTGCTTATAAAAAATAGCTATCACTCGCCTATCCGTGATGACGCCCTTTACAGGCATTATACGGCGAAAATGCAGATCCCTATTGGCTGGTTTGAAGTGGAGAATTAGCATTGATTGGGCCAAAGATATCATTCAACAATGAGGAAAAAGGTAAAGCTTATCGTAGAATGCCTACCGACGCACAGAGCCGCCTGTGCGAAAAAGCGTATGCTGATGTGTATGCAGACTGAATATTTGATGTGAACGATTGGGCATTTCTGGAAGTATCTCCGATGAAAGGGGTGATGAGATTCACAAGAAAGGTAAGTCATTCCGAGATTTGTTGGGCCTTTTACTGTGATGCATCGAAGAATAGGCCAAGTGGCATATGAGTTGAACTTGCCTCCGCAGTTAGAACTGTCCATCCTATTTTCACGTATCTATGCTGAGGAAATGCATAGGAGACTCCGTCAGAGCAGTCCTACCAGATATCCAAAGTTGGCCAAGAACCTGCCTATGAAGAGGTTCCAGTGAGCTATCTTAGACTGCATAAATTCTTAGATTGAGGACTAAAGATATTGCGCCTGGTCAAAGTACCGTGGCGTAATGAGAACCGAGAGGAGATGACTTGGGAGGCACAGAAGATATGAAAACCAGATACCCTCACTTGTTCCGTTTCCACAAAGGACAGTATGTTAGTATTGTTATCTCATGCAAGACTCTTTTATAGTATATGTATAAAATGAGAAGATCGGATTTAATCTTTCATGAATACTATAGTATTGTGTGGACTACCCGTATTGGACTTTTCGCATTTCAGGTTTTAGGTCCATATTGGCTGTGGGAAACTCACGAAACTTTTTCTAGAAACAAGTTGAGTAAATTGGAAGTCCTCTGAGATAGAAGTTTACATTTGAGGACGAATGTTCTTAAGGGGGAGGGAGAATGTTACACCCTGTAAAAATTCCCCGACACCCATAGATGGCCTATCCGCATGTTGGTTAAGAGTATTTGAAAGCCATACATGCTAGAAAAAGGCCCGGAAAAGACCGGACTGAAACTCGTCGAACCATCGCGAGGAGCCTATGGCAGCCCTCCGCGATGGCAACGTGTCAAGGAGGTGGAGCCTGGCTGGGTTCCGTGACATGTTGGCCTTTACTGTGCCCAAGTATATAAAGCCCCCACTTGTTTATTTTATTAAACATCTTAAATTTCTAGAGAACTCATGGTGAAAACAGAGAGGGTACGAAAGTATTGATAATTATCGCCGGGATACGCTGCCAAACGTAGTCCAAATTAACCTCGATACCGAGGTATTTAAAGGCAGTGTGAGCATTCTGGCCGGATTTAGTTTCGTGAAATTCGGCCGACAAACCGTCGTGCTACTGCATCAAGGTAAGTGGAATTGCTCCAAATTAGTGTCAATGTGTCTTTAGCCTTAAATTGAATATTTCTCCTTCGACTTTTGAGAAATAGCAGTTTTTTGACCGTCTTTCGATAAGCCTAAGTTTGGCTATAAATATATCGAAAGTGACGTTTCTTTCATCATTGGTGTATTTAGTTCTAATTGACATGAATGCAGTTAGGAGAAATAGCCGAAGTACTGACCGAGCCTTGTCCGAAAGTCGGATAACCCGAGGTAAAGGTATGTAAAGCCTGTTCTTCGGCAAGTTAGTAACTCTAGCTTAGCATAATACAGGAAACTCCGTAATAGAATTCTCGAGTTGAATATTGTGTTTTATACAAGTTCGCAAACCTCGTCAGATTGCTATATATCGTATTCACCCAAAGTTAGTAAAGTAGCGCCTTAAATGCATAGTTAGCATTCTAGACTCAATATAGTTCAGAATGCGTTTAGCAAGTATGTTTTAGAATAATATGGCATATATTCGAATGAAAGTTAGTAGCAAAATTAGAATCTAAGATAGTATCTACATGCATTAGCCATATACAGATGCATGATACCTCGGCTACGTATTAGCCACACGTCGATAGTATCTTGGCTACAGACAAATATGCAATGATATAGATCTCGTATCTGTATGATAAAGGTAAAAATTGAGAATTAGTATAACACTTAAAGAGTTCAATAAGAAATCAGGATTCGATAGTATTTTTTCTCGCTTTAAATATGCTTGCTATATATGTGATTATTGATTGTTGAGACTTGATTGTGTCGTGACGGCACCCTTGAGCGTCCCGCTGCCCCGGTTGGTAATCGTGTCGCCCACTTCAAGTGGGTGGGCTTACGTCACTCCAAGAAGTGGCATGCCTTCCCCAGATTGGACGAACTTTTCCCATATCAGCTAATCAAGACATGCGACTGGGACAGTTCCGCAGCGATGCGCCTGTGGAATGATTCGTGACATGCCATAAAGCACAAGATACGTTATAGGAGTCCTCCTGACTGCATTAACGGTTATTTATATCGCAGGCTATGGCCCAAGACTCCGGAGACCCAGGCCTGGCAGAGGTGCTCGTAGTTAGCAAGATGAGTGGGAGTGATTTATCTTTGGTTGGTTTTGACCCTGTAGGGGTATATTAGATTGTTTGCTTGGTTGGCACCATCCTGCTTAAGGCGGTTGGTATTGGTTCTTGCTTGATATATATATGTATTTACATGTTATATATTAGTTAATAGACAAAGGTACGCCGCGTCGATAGGGTACGCTCCCGTCTCTATCACAAGACAAAAGTTCTCCGATTCGGGCTCATACGGCCTACCGATCTCGCTATTTCCCGGCTATTCAGACTTCTAGTTATGTTGTTATTATTCAGATGTGTTCAGCTGCTTGCATACTCGCACTGTGGGTACTCGACGCCCATTGGGGCGCCGTATTACTTGCCCTGTGCACTCATAGACCCAGGAGGCGATCCCCTCGTGATTCCAACAGCCTATAGAGTCATCAACTCCTGTCATCCGGAGCTTGATATTCAGAGGTGTAGTTCATTTTCTTTGTTGTATAGTATGGGTAGTGATCGGGGCCCTGGGTCCCGATCATTTTATCGGCATCATAGAGGCTTGCAGATTGTATATATATATCCTTGTGGCCGCTGGAGCCGGTCGTGTGAGGCCGTGCATTTTGTGTAGTTGCTTAGTATTCGCTTTGTGTTGGCCATGTGGGCCATATCTCGATAGTAGTGGTGACCTTACTGCTCACGTAGATGTATAGTATTTCTATGTGTTAGTTACGATAACTAGATAAAGACGTAGCCTTGTCGTGCCCGCATAGGTTCCCCTTATAAGTATGTCTCTCTGTTAGCCGAACTTATATGTATGTGTGGCTATAGGCCTGGCCGCCATACGACATTACAGCCGTTATATAGCCCGTTGTTTCTAGAAATCTCGAGATAGAGCCAGCCAGAAACCAGATGTGCTTAGGCTCACCGTATAGCAAACCAGCCACCATACTCCCAAGGCGGGGCGTGACACTAAGTCCAAACAACCGAGGGTATCCGGCTTTCATATCTTCTTCTACTTCCTAAGTCATTTCCGGTTCCTCAAGCATGCCATAACACTTGACAAAAGCAACATCTTTAGTTCTTAATCTGCGTGACATCTGTCGGTCTAGTATGGCTACCGGAACTTCTTCATAGGCCAACCTTTGTAACCTGAACATCTTAGACCGACAATTTCGAGGGTCTCCTATGCACTTTCTCAAGATTGATACGGAAAACTCGGTGGACAGACTCTAGTTCTGGAGGTAGATCTAATTCATATGCCACCTAGCCTATTTTTCGGAGAATCTAGTAAGGCCCAACAAACCTCGGGATGAGCTTTCCTTTGCCAAATCTCATTACACCCTTCATCGGCGAAACTTTCTCGTAAAACACCTAATCACCTACATTAAATTCCAAGTTTCACGCAAGACGTCGCGTAAGATTTCTCGGCGTTTTGGGGCAACAAGTAAACATTCTCTGATAATCTTTACTTTTTCTTCTGACTGATGAAAGATATCTGGCCCAATCAATGTTGATTCTCCTACCTCAAACCACCCAAGGTGAGATCTGCACTTTCGCCCATATAATGCCTCATGGGGCGCTATCTGAATAGCTGAATGGTAACTATTATAGGAGAACTCAATCATTGGTAAATGTTCATCCCAAATTCTACCTTCGAAATCCAACACACATGCTCGCAACATATCCGAGCGCTTGGAATGGTTCCCTTATCCGCCCATCTCTGCTCGAGGATGAAAAGCTGTGTCCCAGCAATCCTACGTCCCCAAGCCTCCGAAATGATTGCGAATTTAGCCGTAAACTGCGCCCTCTGTAGGAGATAATGGACACCGGAACACCATGCAACCCGACTATTTCTCCGATATACAGCTCAAAGATAATCCTCATGGAAAAGGTAGCTCCCATCGGTGAAAATGAGCTGATGTTGTCACTCTTCAACAATCACCCGTATCGAATCATATCTATGCCTGGGTAATGGGTAATCTCATAAAATCCATATTTACCGCTTTCTTCCTATTTCCATAGAGGCACAAATTTATATCTCGAGTCATCTGCCCGGCTTCGATGCTCCGCCTTTTACTCGCGGGGCGCTGGGACACTAAGCTACGAATTCCCGTTTATCCCCTTCTTCATTCCCGGCCACCAAGAGATTTCTTTTTATTGTGGTACATTTGTCGAACTTGGGTGGAGAGAATAACGAGCATAATGTACCTCACCCATAATCTGCTAGCGGCTTCCTAACATCCGGAACACAAAGGTATCTTTATATCTCAACACTCCATCCTCTAGCTACCTAAAAACTCGCTCGCATGCCTGCCTACGGAATTTTGTTGTTTTCTCGCGCGCTTAGTCGAGGTGTCATAAAGTGGAAAATCCTTCCACAAACCTTTTGTAGTACCCAACTTGTGAAACCTGTACCTCGATCGAGTGGTAGTTTTGGCCATGTTTTCACCGTTTATTTCTATGTATCTACTTGTATACCCCCGACACGATGTGACCCAAAAGTTGCTATCGAATTCACCAAAATTCACATTTAGAAATTGGCATGTAACCGACGATCATACTCCGGCTTATTATAACGGAGAAACTGACAAGTAATCTATCTGTAATTCAGAGCTTATCCGGCCTTTCTAGGCCGTGATGCTAATGCTACTGAATAATCTCAGAGGACTGTTCGCACACTATGTGCACGTATTCGATTAGAGGATCCTCATAGTGACTGCGATCTCTAATAATTCGTCAATAATCGGGAATAATCAATAATGACCTGAATGCTGAAGTAGTTTAACAATGCCTAAATTTCCTACTCGGCATCTGTAGCTCATGCATAACCGAGTTGTGACGTCTAACTGCTTTGTTATTCTAATTGAACAATTATAGAGCTGGTCTTTAGTCGGACTTACTCTGTGCCACCGCATCTTCACGGTAACCTACCGACGGCATTTGTCTTAGTAAACATTGTGCTAGAAGAGTACCACCACCCTTATGCCTTTTTCGTGATTCACTGCCCCCATACCGCCGTTCGGGAAATTCTCGGTCTTATGAGCAATTCTGTAAAGACCGGCCTCTCCTAGGACTCTCAGACTGAACATCTTATGAGAACCGTCGGTACTAGTCCGTCACCGACTACCGATGGGACCCTTCTGGGTTACCCACGAGTTTGTCTCGACTGGGACGGCCGGGCTAACTTGCGTGGGTGTTCTACATGATAACTCAAGTGTTGACTAAGGTCGACTCACCTACAAGGTCAGAAAATGATGTAATTTATCACTTAACATACTGGAGAGTTTTGGTGTTGCTAACCTTTGGAATATGCTTATTCGGTATATCTATTTATAGTTTTGGCACATGCGATAACGTTGGATGCTTCCCTCAAGCACATGTGCACTAAATTTGTCGTTAGACCGTTTCCAATCGCACCGTATCATATAACCACCGATTAATGCTACTAACTCTTGTGAGCTTCTGAAGTATAGATTCATAACAAGCATAAGGTTCATTAACTCAATAAATTGAGAACTCGAGAAAGTTTCTATGGCTTCATACGTGAATCACACTTACCTCCCCCCTTTTGGCGAAGGGTCCTACGCATGACTGTATATACTTCCTAGCATCTAACCAGAATCCAGGTGGACTCGTAACCCCACAAGGGCAGCTACCACAGCATATCTAATATCTATATCTATATCTATATCTATATCTATATCTATATATCAACAACTACGTACAACACATACGAATTTTATAGTACGTAATTCTAACATGCTTTATCAATTTCATACTCGCACATGATATACCGTCCTGCTACCAATGATATCTCCTGCCCTCTCGTACCATTTCATTGATTATCCCATTCTGGAAGCAAATAAACACATGCACTTTAGCAGATCCGGTTATTTGAAATTTCGCCACTTTACAACGTGGGGTCAAACATCCGAACTCTTGTGGTCTCTCACTTGGCATTATATTAAGGGCCCGTGACTTTCCGTTGACCTTGTCTCTGTGGCCACACTAGATTAGAGTCTCGGTCAGCACCCTCTTACCTTTCCTTAGCGGATGTACCGCAAAAAATTCCTAAACTACAATCTTATTTTCTTCTAACTTTCAATCTCGAGGTGATTCTAATTTCCCCTCAAAATCTGGTATTCATGCTTTTTTTCCTTATCTTGCTTCAGCTGAGCTCTAGGGTTCAAGGTATTTGCCTTACATTGTCAATAAGGTTATCGGTCAAGTCTCACTCTATACTTCTTCTCGGCTTGCAATGTAATCTATCCATTCATATTACCTCCCTACCTTTCGATATCACAACTCCGAAATCATAACTACTATCTTGAGTGGTGCATATCCGCCGCTGTTAGCGTGTTATGGCGGGATTATCCTTGACTCGAACTTAACTATTATTGGGGAGTTCATCACCGACAGGTCATTTACACCCACTTCGAGTAAGCTAGCAGTCTTACACTCTCTTCTCTCGACTTATTACCGTAAGGCGCGGTCTGCACACACAACTTACATAATCATAAGGTATCCTTTACTCTTCTAACACTTTCTAGAGTCAACCAATTCATCTTCACTTACTGCTTACTTTTGGGCAACATCGCCTCAATTTTTACGCCCTTTGCTATACCGGAATCAAAAACTAAGAGGTAGGAATAGCCTTTTCATCGCAACGAAATGGAAACATGGAACTTTACCAATATCCGAAAGGACGGAGGTAGGAATCCCCGCATTTCCTCTCTTTCTCACATCTATCCAATAATCTAATATTATCTTTCATCTTAATCAGATCATATATCTAACAAATAAATCAATCCTCGTATATACGCTAAGTGCTTCCACTTCCTATCAAGTTATAGAATTATACTGGTGATGGTACCGATAAAGGTTCACATTGGGAGGTCCCCGGTACCTCTTTCCCGCATCAGAATACCCTGCAACTAGCTGGTGCCCTCTCTCCTGCCGCTATATCCAATCTTCCCCGTGATAGGGTGTCGCTGATCTGACTTTGTATCTGTAACTAAAGAGTATGATAAGTTTTAGGGACTCAACCCTATATTGTACCGCTCTATAGCACGATCGAATAAGAAAAGAGTAAATCTCATCCTATCATGCCTTGTATGCTCATGTCTATAGTATGTGGCGCACAACACATCAATAGACAAGACTCTACTTAGCACAGCTTGCATCTCCTGGGATACGAGCCGTTATGGTACCAAGTTTGTCACACCCCGCCTTGGGGAGGCATGACTGCACCCGGTGCCCTACTACACCTTCGGATCGGCTGACTACCGAGCCTAAGCACTTCGTGCCGCCGGTTCTAACTCTGGGTTCATGGAACCAACGGGCTATATAACGACCGTAAGTACACCGGCCGTCTAGGCCTATGCCTCACCGTAAGACAACAAGAACGTAATCAACAAAGAGTATAAAAGGAAAATATGGGCCGACAAGGCCACCATGCCGAATAAGTTTCACGAAAACGCCGAATCAAATGCTAAACTACTCTATGACTGGCAAGTCACCAACTATTAACTGAATAAGGCCCCACACGCCATCATAAACAAACTAAAACATAGACACGACCTCACACCTACCGGTACAACTAACCACAAAGGAATATACAATCTGCAAGCCTCTAATAATACTTATAAGATTATCGGGGAAGGGCCCCAACCTACTCGTACTGTACAACAAAAGAAAGGAATAAACCTCTAGCTGTCAAGCTCCTGATGACAGAATATGCTCGTGTATACCGCTGAATTACAGATCGACTCGACAATGAGTGTCAGTGGCAAATGCAAAGCTCAAAACGGCAAAAGTCAAACATTATCAAGAGAGTAAAGCATAATTCAATATAACTGAAAATAGATGTGAATACTTATGTTACTTTAATAACAAGATGCCCAACATCTGATGCACAATCAAAACTATGCTTAACTATACTGGAGAGAAGCCGAATCATAATTGCCAATGCGGTGTCCTGCTATCTATCAATTTAATAAATAACACATATAGCATGAACCTATACCAGCCCCTCATAAGCTAGAAGGTACCAATCAACATGCAATCTATAGGTACTCTCACCTGTGGCGCCATCCAAAATAACAATTCACTCCACTCATCTTGTAATTATGAGCATCCTGCCGGCCCATGGGTATGCAACTTGGGCTCTCTAGGCCCCTGACTATAGTTGTATCTGAGTACGGAGGACTCCTGTAAACTGTAATTTGAGATCTCGTGATCCGTAACTGCACTGGTGGCCTTGGGCGCAAGCGCCGATTGTGGGTATGCTATAATGTTGATCAGCCTGCTATGGGGAATGCTGCATCCCATCTTCATCCTCTGGTGGACGGCATTCCACCTCTTGGAGTAACGTATCCCTCACCCTCCGCGGGCGAGTCGATTACGCCTATTAACCCCGGGAGGCAAGGAAGCCCCTAAGAATGCCCAACATAGAACAATTAGGTCTCTACAAACAACAATAATCACATATAACATATATATATTAAATCTGACAATACTGTCCATGTTATGATATTCTATTCTAAATCCCTTGCTGAATTATACTGAATCTCGGAGCATCGAAGTTATAACAGTCCGGAATAATATCTCGCCGTCTGATACTAATCTACCGACTTTTTATTCTGACTATGACATAATAATTATTCAAGAATGCTTACTGAATTCACAGTGGGTAATAATACTCGGCTTTGAAATGTTCTTTTGGAATTTATTCTATTTTACTATACTAGAATTAATATCTTGCCGAAGAACCGGCTTTACATACCCCGCTTGCCGACTTCTGACTAACTGTGTAACTCGGCCACAATGCTTATTTCTTCCAACTGCATTCATATTCATAGCAAATAAAACTAAATTCATCAATATTGTGGAAGAAAACACTACTTTGAATATATATACCGCCCAAACTTTGACTAATCAAAAAATAGCCGAAAACTTCCTTTATCGAAGTCTCGGAAGGGAGAAATACTCAACTTAGGGCTAGGAGTATATATTGACACTAATTTGGAGAAATTTCACTTAGCTTATCCTGGTAGGGGATGACGATTCACCGACCGACTTCACGAAACTAACTCCGTAGGAATGCTCCTCTAGCCTTTATACTTCGCTGATTCAAGTTAATTTGAGCTCGACCATGCTTAACAACAGAACGGAAGGAATTTAATGGAAACCTTCATCCTCTCTGTTTCTCTATTGTTCTCTGGTTTACTCACTTGAAATATTGATAATTATCACTTAAAACCGAAATGGGGGCTTATATACCAAGGTGGGCCTTTAAGTCGCATTTGTCAATGCGATTTATAATGACGGCCTTGCGACACTCGACTTGGCGCTTGTCCGGTCTCTCCTCGGGCCCTTTTCTAGAACGTATGGAATTCTAAAACTCTTAACCAACATGTGAATAGGCCAACTAATTGTCAAGAACTTACGGGGTGTAAACACAAGTACCGTGTCTCATCATGTGGTATAGACTGCAGGTGTACCAACGAGAGTGACCCATCCATTAGTTACACTTTGTATTTTTTCCAACTTTTGTCCGACCTTCGTCACATGACTCACATGAAGACTCGTGGTGTTAATCACGACTCATAGTCACAGCCCTTGGTCACTCAAATTCTCACCGAACCAAGTACGAACCCTTCCCAATGAGTCACCCACCCACTCGTGGCTCACCCCACGGGTCATAGGACAACCCATCCTGTGACCTGGTGCAGAAAAATCATGTTTTCCATTTCAACTCATGGGTCTGGTCTTAGGTTTTCGGGGCATTACAAGTATGACCCGTGATCAAGAATTCTAGCTAGAAATAGAGAAGTATCAAAGTGACATACTCAAAACATGAGTAGATACCACGAGGAGTAAAAACATAGTATGACTCGTAGTGAGGGCCCGTATTTTAAATATCAGAAATGCTGAGGTTTAGGAGTTCTAACCACAGATGATAGCTATGACTCATAGTGAGTTATCACGAGTCATACTGACACCCATACTTGATAATATCAAAGCCGCACCTATGCCACAATTGTAGACTATGATTTGTAGTAGCCTACTATGACTCATAGGTCATCCCGACGTTGGATTCTTGTTAATTAAGGAAAGAATTTTATTGTTTGTATACATACTTTTGTACTTTTATTAGATAATACTAGTATTACGGTATTTTTGGAGTTTCCTAACATTACTTGGGGAACGAATTTATACCCGATATTCAAATATCATAGTTTTCATCTTGTGTTCTTGATTTTTGTAGATAACTTTGCAATAGATATTTGGTTTTTAATTCATTCAAGATTGTCAGTTCTTAATTATGATTTCTTCTACATCTTTTACTTTCGTTCTTGCAATTATGAGGCTAAAATCCTACAACTAGGGCTGGGAACCATGGTGGAATAACAAAGTAGATTTAGCACTGAAAATTCTAAACTCATACAAATGCCTGTATTGTCCTCCCTTCATTATAATCAATTTATAATGGTATAACATTAGAACTAGCCCCTATTCTCTACTTTCTTAAAACCCAGAGAAGTAGAGATTAGGAAGAGGGAATTACAACAAAGACTTGAAACTATCAATTTTCAATTAATAACTTGAGCCGCGGTTGTTTGAAATTTAATTTGGAATCATTGATAAGGGTTAATTGAAAATGCTCATGAGACTTAATCCGGTGAATGAGGATAGTCATCTAATAAGGGTGAATCAACTGTTTAGATGAATGTAACTTATCGATTCTCGCAGCTACGTATTGCAATAATCACGAGTGTAATAAATCCTACGTAGTTATGCATTTATGGAGAACACTTCCCTAGTTAATTGCATATCTTTGATAACAAACGCCATCCCACAACATTGTTCGTTGTTCTTTCTACAAAACCCCCTTAGGAATTAATTGAACTAAAAGAGCAAATAATAGCATTAGTCAATCTTATCCATATATCTCGTGAGATCGCTTCCAACCCTGTTAGGTTCTTTACTTGATAAACAACCGGCCGTATACTTTAAGGTGTATTTTTTGCATTATCAGTGTCCACTATAGCTTCCTTCATTGTATTTGATGTGTGCTGTGGGTTTACAACACTTTCTGACGCTTATAACTCGAGAAAATAACATGGACTTAGGTATGTTTATGTGGATATGAGGTACTTTTACTTTGATTTCAGTGGAAAATAGGTATTGGAGAAAAATGTGCAAAAGAGGCATAGAAGTGCAGAAAATCGGGCCAAGTACAACTCTTTGTACGAGCCGTACTGTTCGGGTGTTTTGCACCACACGCAAGTGCACGTGGTCGAACAAGTAGTAAATGGCTAAAGTAAGCCAAGTATCGATCCCATAAAGGACTCAACTAAGGTAATAATCAACTTAAGTGTTAATGAACTATAACCTTAAGAATGCAGACAACAATTCAAATAAGATTTTGAGAGTTTAGTTTCCTAATTTATACGAACCTAAGACAAAATTATAAAGTGCGACTGAACTATAGTAATGAGCATACTGAGGCTAAATCGAACATGGGAAGTAATTTATCGACAATTCAGTTAATCTTTCCTTTGGTTGTTGAAGGTCAAGAATTATTGCCTATGGATTGAAACTTTCGTATCCTACCCAACTTAAGAATCATGAACCAATCTACATTTCTGTGATAAAAGAATTTCATGTTCTAGCCATACAAAACCGATTCCTTAATTGACTAATACGACTTTCATATATTTCTATTCTGAATGTAAATCAATTCTCAATTTTCCAACCAAGAAGAGATCATATCCTACCATTCACAACTTCACTTCTTTCTTTTCAAAATCGAAATTGATTTTTAGGATACATTAACATTGGCCAAACATTAATGAAGTAAGAACAAGAATTGATAGAACAACCATTGAAGAAAAGATGAAAAACCAAAATGATCAACAACTACATTCCACTACAAATGTTCTTAACCTCAGCAAAAGTGAATTTAGCCACTCATTTGTGGATTAAACATCATCAAATGAGTATAAATCATACAAACAATTGAGATAAAAGAGAAAGAGATAGAGAAGAACCCTAGGAATTTTCATCCCCTCAACCTACTCGTAGTCCCCATGTTCTTGCTCAACCAAGTCAGAATGTTTAAAAAATAAACCTAAGTGTGCTATTTATACTAGTGAGAATTTTTCCCGGAATAACAAGAAACGTGGAACAGAGTGTATCATGGAGCACCTCCTCCGCGCTACGAGCTAACGCAGCACTCTCTGAATCGCCCTCAAATAATTACTCCTCAGCATGCCACGACATGCAACGCGGAGCCAGGCCAACGTGCCACGATGCAATCGCGAACCCTTACTGGAAATTGATGTTCTAGGTAAATATATGCACGCAATAATTTTACTCTGGTATCGTATGGCATTGCCTCCGTGAACAATGAGGTAACGCGAGGCTTAATGAAATGGCCAAAATAATTTCACCCGAGGCAAGAACGCCTCCCGGATGGCAAGGTGACACGGCTCCATCACGGAGCCCTTATTTTTGCTGCTCTTGACCTTTCCTTTTTTGCTTCTAAGTCCATTCCCGCTTTTATCAACATGTCTCTTAGCTTCCCAAAAATTACATTTTACCTCGCAAAACAACACTAATCATGTTGGTTAGTATAAATTCACATTTTAACTACAAATCACATGAGAATGCACACATAATGATAGATAAACAAGACGAAATGAAGCATTTGAGTATCACTTGGGCTTATAATTCTGCCCAAGATCACATACCTGGATTGTTTGAGCTATAATCGGAGTCGGGAAATTTTTCAAAGAAATTTGCACAAGGCGCTTCCTTGGTACGGGTGGAACCTATGGATTGTAGTAACCATATATGACCCATCCTATGAGTCGTGGTGAGCTTCAAGTGATTCTTCAAGACTTGGCAGAACTTCAGATGTAACAAGCAGTATGAGTCAGAGGAGGGAAGGGAGGAGGCATCACGCACTGCGGAAAACTTCAGAAGATGTCGAGTTCTCAGGCTGCCATGATGCATTGTACGACCAATAGGAATGTGGTACGAGTCATACCAGCCTACCAACACTTAGACAAATCTATAGCAGCCAAGGATTTATGAAGAAGAAAAAGGACCTTGGTATACAACTCACATGTGTCGTAGGATCGCCGTGGATACGTGCCGCACCGCATATGAAAAATTCCCGTTAGCATAGGAAAAGGTTTCTAATGTATATAAATACCTTTTATGTTTTATTTAGTAGGAAGAAGCGGGAAAGGAAGTAGAGACGTGTGAAGAGTAATAGTTGTGAATTCTTATCATGTTTGGAGAGTAATCTTAGGATCAAACACTTGATTTCCTCAAATTGGTCTTGAGATTGTTCATTGATATTCAAATACATTTTCTTTCAATTATTGTTGTAACTATTTAATTATGTTTTTATCTATGAATGCTAATTGTAATCTTACAATGAGAGGCTAAAACCTCGACAACTAGGGTTGTGGGAACCATGATGGATTAAAGAAATAGGGTCAAACAAAAGTGATTCAAAACTAATGCTAAACGCTTGTATTGTATTCTATTCATCTTTAAACGCTTAATGGTGTACAATATTAGAACTTGCCCTGAATTTTTACTTGTTTGAACCTAGAAAGTAGAGATTAGGAAAGAGAAGTACAACAAGTTTCTGGTCTTTAATGATCTCTGTTAACCGGAGCCGTTGTCGCATGATAGTAAAATTTGGAATATATTGATAATGTTTAGTTTGAAATCACTTATCAGACTTGACCTAGTGATTGAGCATAATCATCCAATAGGGACGAACTAGACGTTTGGATGAACTTCTAGTTATCAGTTCTACGAGTAAGCATTGGGATTGATCACGTGTGTACACCAAAGTACTTATGAACCCATAAATACATACCCCAGTTATTTGCAAATCTTAATAACAAACACAATTATCTTTTATTTTAATATTGTTTTTCTTGAAAACTCCCCAGTTCGGAGAGATAACTTATCATCAAGTTTAAGTACCAACATTAGTCTCGATCTTACCTTGGCTCCTGTGGGTTCGACCCCAACCCTCTTTGTTGGAAGTCTCTTTATTGTACAACGCCCTTTCATACATTGCCGAGAGTGCGAAGCTTAAGCATTATCAAAAAGTTATACGTTGCCAAGGAATACGACTAAGATCATATTAATTGCTTGTACTTAACTTTTGATGTTATTTCCCGTTTACATTTTCTTTTATTTTTCTTTTTTATAGTTCATTAAAGCCAACACCAAGGGAGCTACTACTTTAAACACCCAAATGTAAGACAAGAGGTCAGCCGGAGCCCGGTGGGAGAGATCATGAATATTTACTACACTAGTAGTTGTCTTGATGAACTATGAAGGAGATGGGGTACCGGGGCACACGGAAGCTCAGAATTCCTAGATGAAATATGGTCATATAACTTCAGACCAAAGAAGCAGACCTGATTCTGGAAGAACCGTTCAACGCCGCCAACAAAGCCACTAGTAGAGGAACCACCGCCCCTGAACTGAAGGACTAGCAAGTAGAAGCTTTGGTCACAGTATTAAAAAGACACAAAAAGTCAATTCGCTCGAGCCAAACTGCACACCAAGTATAGAGCATCAACGGCGCCTGAACCCACCAGTGCTAGAAGTAGTGAAAAAGGAGATTATCAAGTGGCTAGATAAAGCCGGTGGGTCTACCCCATTGCATAGCAAATGGGTGAGTCTCGGTATAGTGTGTACCAAAAAAAGGCGGGATCACAGTGGTATCCAATGAGAAGAATGAGCCAATACCGACACGACCAGTCACAGGATAGCATGTATGCATGGATTATAGGAAACCCAACCACTTGACCAAGAAAGATCACTTTCCAATGCCATTCATGGATCAAATGATGGTAGACAAGGTAGAAACTGTATTGTTTTCTTTGATGGCTACTCATGGTACAATCAGATCACTATAGCCCCGAAGATCAAGAAAAGAATTTACCTTCACCTACCCGTATGGATCATTTGCTTTCAGGAGAATCCCTTTTGGGTTGGGCAAGCACCGACCACATTCCAACGCCGTATGTTGTTGATATTCTCAAATATGGTGAAGATCATCGAGGTATTCATGGATGACTTCTTAGTTGTGGGTGACTCATTTGAATGTTGCCTCAAGCACTTGGGAAAAGGTGTTGAATAGATGCGAAGAAACTAACTGGTCCTAAATTAGGAAAATGCCGCTCTTATGGCCAAGGAAGGAATAGTGCCGGGTCACAAAATCTCTAGAAAAGGGATCGAGGTGACAAGGTAGAAATTGAATTTATAGCAGGATTGCCACCACCATTTTCATAAAAGGGTTATAAGCCTTTTAGGGCATGTAAGATTCTATAGGAGGTTAATTAAGGACTTTCCAAAGATTGTACAACCATTATGAAAATTTCTTAAGAAGGAGGTGAAGTTTGTATTTGATAAGGCATGCCTAAAGGCCTTCATTTTAAAAGAGAAACTCACCCACTACTCCTACAATTATGTACTCCAGATTGGTCTCTTCCATTTTAAGTAATGTATGACGCTAGCGGGGTCACTCTCAATGCTGTCTTGGGCCAAAAGAGAGAAAGATTTGTCCTATCTATTATGCCAGTAAAACACTCAACACAAATTTCAAAAGAACTACACGTCACTGAACGAGTCAAGTAGAAGTGGTTTTTGCATTTGAGATGTTTCGAGCATACTTTCTTGGAAATGAGGATTGGTCCTTACAAAACCATGTTGCTTTGAGGTACCTGATATCTAAAAGGATGCTAAACCCAGTTGACTCAGATGGGTGTTGTTGCTTCAAGAATTCAAATTTGTAGAAAGACCAAAACGGAATTGAAAATCGTAGCCGATCACTTATGTAGACTAGAGTCCGAGGCTAGAGCAAGAGAGGGATTGATATCGATGACGCTTTCCTAGATGAAGTTACTAGCTGCATCTCAGACTTGATTCCCTCGGTTCACCGACTTTTCAAATTATTTGGTCAATGATATGATCCCAAATGCATATGACTCCCAACAAAAGAAGAAGTTCTTGTTTGATGCTAGAAGACACTATTGGGATGAACCATACTACTTTGCATTTGTGCAGATGGATCATTCATATGTGCATGAGGTAGAAATGTTGAGCATTCTCGGAGGATTTTCACTCATCCCGCTAGGTAATCAGTGGTATCTGAATCACACAAAATCTACGCGGTATTACTGGCCCTATTCACCAAGATTCCTATGATTATTCTAAGGCATGTGATTAGCGCCGCAAAGACAAGGGCATTACTCAAACTTGAGTTACTGGAAGTTGAGTTATTTGATGTGTGGGGTACCATCATGGCCCATTTGTTAGCTCATATGTGATGAAATACATCTTGGTGGCAGTAGATCATGTCTCCAAATGTGGGTGAGGCTGTTTCACTACCTATCAACTAAGGCAAAGTGTCACAGCATTTTCTACTTAAAGCTCATATTTGCAAGATTTGGTACCCCATGAGCAATCATCAGCATTTATGATCACTTTGTAACCTGCCTCTTTAGAACCCCGAGATATGGAATCAAGAATAAGGTGGAAACACTGATGAGCCTGCAAAGGTGCTGGTCGTGCAGCAATATAGTGGCTCTTTTTAAGAACCGAATAACCACAAGAACCGGACTACGTGGGTGAAACCTTTTCAAGTGTTAATTACTAAAACTCAATACCAGAAGACAAAAGAGGAAAAAGAAGAGTTTTAGTATTTAAACTATTTTTATACTAAAGTAAGATATTTATATAATTGATTCAAGACACTATGAATGCATAATGCTGAAAGGCAACGAACATGTAAAGGAAACCAATATCAGACTCACCGGTTTATCTTTCTCCCAAGGTTAGTCTAACTTGCGCCTATGGACTAAAACTCTCGCATTTAACCCAACTTAAGAATCACGAACCTTCCACCACATTTCTATGATAAGAAGAAATTCACATGTTCATAGCCATACAAACCGATTCCACACCCAAGATCACATAAGGCCATTTTGAACACACACAACCCAACAATTTTCCCAAACCAAGAAAAGATCATCCTATTAATTCACAACTTCCAGTTTCTTGCCCTCTCAGTGAAACCGACTTTTGGATTTACATTAACATTGGCCGATATTAACATAGTAAGAACAGGAATTAAATAGAACAACCATAAAGAAAAGATGAAATAACCAAATACAATCAATAATTACATTTCAATACAATAGTTCATAACCTCAGCAAGAAAGGAATTAGCCACTCATTTGTGGATTGAACATCATTAAATGAATGGAAATCATGCAACAATTGAAAGAAAGAAGAAAGGGATAGAGAAACCTAAGAATTTTCATCCTCACAACCTGCCTCTAACCCACGTTCTTGCTCCACCAAGTCGAATAATTTAAAATGAACCTAAGTGTTCTATTTATACTAGGATAATTTTTCCCGGATCAACAAGCAACATGTCACGGAGTGCATCGCGGAGCACCGCCTCCGTGACACGGTGCAAATGCGGAGGCTCTCTGTAATTTGGCTGCCCAGGTAATTACTCCCAATGTGGCACGATATGCAACGCGGAGCATGCCCAATAAAAGCTACGGTGCAATCGTGACCCTCACTGGAATGTCGAGGTCTGGGGAAATTAATTCCAACGTGCCACGGCTTGATCGCGGACTCTCACTGGAATTTCTTGAATTTGTAACTCTGCAAGATCAGAACCGCGATGGTGCGTGTCACGGGCTCCTATCGCGGAGCGCCCTTGAATTTTGTCACCTGCTTCCTTGCCTGCTCTTGAGTTCATCTCCGTTTTCCCATGTCATTTAATCCATAAAGTGTGTTTTCCTGCAAAACAACGCTAATCATGTTGGTTAAGTAAAATCACACTTCCAGACAATTTACATGAGAAATGTACACATTGTTGGACAAACAAGGCAAAGCTATACATTTGAGATTTCCACTCATATAAATATGCCCCCGATCACCTACCCCACACTTAAAATCTGGTTCGTCCTCGGAACAATACTCATACACCTTCTGAAATTGATATCCCATCATGGCTACTTTGTCTCGACAATCCGAGCTACTGGTATAATCCGATTATTTTCACAACAAATCATCAAGAAACATGCTAGTATCATCCTTACAATGACACTTAATAAATCAAGATCCTAAGCTCAGCAATCCATCGATATCGGCAAACTCATGCAAATTAGTTGACCAAGATATCCGACACGAATTTCATTCTTTCGTCAAGCATGCGCCTCACATCACAAGAGAATTTCCCCTCTTTTTAGATCACATGAACTTAAATCACTTCGCGTGGGCATGTACACACAATTTCACTCTCTCTCCCAAAAGAATTCACATGCATCGGCATGACCCATAGGCTTGCCTCTGGTGTATTACCTCCACTAATATAAGCACGCGTGATGTAAGATCACGAGACTTAACGGAAACAAATGTCAATATGGAACTAGTATATACTGGGCTAACCAATAATAGCAACTAGCATCCTTAAGCGCTTTTTTTCAATACATCCCATCACATTCTGGAAATATTTTCTTCCTTCCTCCCTCCTTTCTTTGAAGTCTATCTTTATTTTTGTCACCCATTTTTTTAACACACCGTACTAACAAAGAAAAGATAAGTTATACACCTATTTCCTTCCAAACCGTCATTATACCCTTGACTCTTTCTTTCTTTTTCTTTCTTTTTTCACTTTCTTCTTCCTCCCTTTTCTTTCATCATTTCACTCCTTGACACTATGGGAAATGGTATATTTTGAGCTAAGAGCTTCTGGATTTGGTTTACTTTACTATGAAAAGAAGGTTAACTTGGTTCACACCCTTTTCGACAAAAGAAGAAAAATTATAAAGGCCAAAGGCCCAACAGCTAACTAGGATTTACCTTTCAAGGTGGATATGAAAAGGAAAACAAGAAAACTTTTGGTTAAACAAAGAAACGCCTACCATCCTTCCTACACTACACTTCCTCGCCTGCTTCGTACACACAACAAAAAGTTCTAGACACTCACAATAGCATGGAATAACCAAACCTCACTATGCACTCGATGCACATGCTCAACTCAAGACGACTTCACAGACTCTTAATCAGCTAATTACAAGAATTCAAAATTAAGCCTCAATCACACCGAATCAATTCTATAGTATGTCTTACATATGTGCAAAAATTTGCATGCTTTCTACGAATCATCTTTGCCATATAAATATTATGTACAATACGCAACCAAGATGTCGAGCCATAGTGTAGCAACATGCATGTGATAATACCCAATACACCAAAAATTTAAAAATACTACTCCTATCGACTACGTTTCCTTAAGACCTGCCGTAATCCATCCATCATAGGAACGGTCACTATTTACGACTTCTATTCAATGGGACTCTTCTCGGCAAAAGAACCGAAACAAAACTCCGAGAAACCCAAAAGTAAAAATAGTTAAGGAAAAATTTTAAAAATATCGATAATTTCGACAAAACAATTTACATACCACAACAAAGATTCATAACACACACACAAATTCACAAACAAAAATAATTCTACAAAGGGAACATACTCATAAAAACAAGGTCATATTAATTCACACACGCAAATGCAAATGTAAATGCGATTATGTACAAGACAAGGTGTACCAAGACCACCTAACTACCCCACCCCACACTTAAAATCGAAATACTCACCCCAAGTTATACAATTACAAACATAAAGGTGGGTTGTGAAACTCCCGATCAGTCAAAGTACTCCACTTTCGGGCTCGTGTGTCACTTATCCCCCCATGTCTCGGAATTTCATCATCGTCCTCCTCCCACTCAACGTCGGAATCCTCGCCACGTGTCTCCTCGTCAGTGGGACATCATCATCCACAGGCTCCATAAAAGCTGGGCCCACCCACATAGTGCCCTGGCGCGGGCCAAAAGGGTGATCTAAGCCCTAGCCGCTACGCCGTCCGTTGTCTGTCTCCCGCCCAGGCATGAACTGGAGCATCTGCATCCCGAACATGCGGGACATATATTGGTCATCCCGAGCATGTCACTCGGCTAATGCAGAACTGGCCCAGGTGAGTGGTGTCGGTGGTGCCTTAGTCGCTATAATATCTATGGCACGCCTTAATCATGGATGTAGTCTAGGGCCTTCCTCAACCTCAAGGCCCTCAGAATATAGTCAAGAGTCTGGCCGAACTGCAGGACTCGTGTCTCTGATGCAACCGGGGCCCTGTTCATGGCGGATATGATCACCGTCCCGACACCTCCATCCCTTTCATTAGGGCATACACTAGGCATACACGATCCCGAGTCACATCCTGCTATGTGCACCCCGAAATCAAACAGAGCAACAATTTTAGCCATATCCTGTTTCCCCGTTTCATCCGTGAGTAAGGCAAAGGTCTCGATGATAGCCCTCTTAGGCTCAAGCCCAAAGATGCCGTAGACCGGGCTCTACACAATGTGCGCCCGATATCCGCATAGGGTGGAGGATATTCACCGCCGGAGGCACGGGCATCCGTGTTTGCGCCCCTAGTATGGCATGAGGTGATGAGGCTCAGAAGGTGACAATCTGGCCCCTTATCTGATGGGTGACTCCTGAGCGTCGGGTTCCAGTTGGCATAGAATTCCCGAATTAAGTGATTGCATTCCTTGGGCTCGCTAAAATGAAGCTGCAGCCCGGCAATGGCTAATCCGATGTACCACATCTGGAGACTCGCGTGCCAACGGGTCCTGCAATGCTCCTTCCGGAAGTATTTGTTCTCCTTGTGTTTAGTGTACCACTTCTTCCCTTCCTCGGTCACCCATCTCGTTCCATATTGGCGGCGCTGGTCACATGGAACTGTCAAAAGGCCGGGACTCACTCGCTCCCGCCTAATCAGTCTTCTGGCGCCCGATGTTGATGCGCCTACCCTTGTCTCGCTCTCGCTGCCATTGTCCCCTTGCCAAAGAAAAATGCATGGGCCCCAATGTCGCCGAATTAAAATTAGCTTCGACTAAGGTTGGCTCGGGCCTGCCACCCCACACTTAGTCTTCAAATTTCATTATAGCAATTTGGCAAGTTCATACTTATTGCATTATTTAGCAAAAAACAAAAACAAAAACAAGAAACCAAAACAACAAAAACAACCAACATGCCCGTGACCAAAGCGGATTCGACAGTATAACCTCCATGTACTACTCGTGACTCGTATTAAATTAATCCCCAAATATACCATCAATACATTTCATCACATAGCACTTAGCTAAAAAAACGAAAAGATAAAATATTTCTAACCACTCAACCTAAGCAATTACCCCAACTTCTATGTGTTTCTCGATAATTTCATGCAATTTCAACCACCTGTTCCCCTGAAAATTTATCGCTTCTTTAGCATAATACGATAAGCACAATACGATTCAACTCACCCCAACATGCACAACTCCAACCATTTTTTACATTTCAATCTCACTTCAATTTCTTCCTACTCACTACCCAACCCTAGCTACCATTTCACAACAAAATTCAATCAAGCATGTAATTATCGCATTCATACAATCACAACAATCCTACTAACAACAATCAACAATAACTCAAATGAATTTACACTCAATTGCTTAGGGTAAGGTTTACTTCCTTATCATGCTCAAAATCGAAAATAAAATCGATAGGAATTGAGATGAAGTTGGAAAACATACTTACTTCGATGAACTTGAAGAAAATTGAAGAAAGTTTGAACCTAGGTCCGTGCCATTGCTATGAAGGGGGTTTTTGGTACTTGTCATGGAGGGAGTGAAAATGGGGAAAAATGAGGATTTCGTGGTTAAAAGGAGGTTTTCTCACGCTGGTTACCCAAGGACCCAGTGTGACCCGACGCGAATAATACCAACGTGTCACGGAGTGCATCGTGGAGTGCCACTGCCTCCGTGACACGTAGCCATCACATATTCGGAATTTTATAAAATCCGTATTTTGTTTTCTCAACGTATCACGAGGGTAACGCGGGAGGCCCTCCTCCGTGACACTCCAGCCATCGCGTTGTGCTCACCGTTTTGCCACTTAAAATTTTTTTTTTTCTTAATTTAGTTTTTCCTCCCTTTATTCCTTTATATTTTTCCTTCCGATCGACCTGTAATATATCTTACAACAAGAAATCGGTTAGAATTCCAAAGTTTGAGGAACACAATATTTTATTTTTGTATTTACAACTCCACATAAAAATAAATAAAACAAAAAAATCTTTTTTTTCTTTTTTTCTTCTTCGTATGTACAATTATACAAGCAACAATTCACGGGTTGCCCCGTGCAGCGCCTGGTTTACCGCCTTGGCTCGACGTCGTTGGGCTCATTCTCGCCCCTGTGGTGACTTGATGTTTTTTCGAACACGCCCTCAACCCCGGCTTGCTTACTCTTTATCGGGGTTTCCCATTAACTCGCGGCTCAATGCCCCGAGCAATATTTGCTGCTCTGCCAATATTGATAACCGAGTTCTTCGTGCACGGCCTGGGAGCTTGTGGTTTCCAGCCACACGAACACCTCCACCTTGTCGTGCAGCTCGCATAGCGCTGGCCTGCAGGCTACATCTATAAGCGCTTTCCGTCGCCAAGAAAGGCCGTCCTAAAATAAATGGGGCTTCTGCGTCTCGGCTCAAAATCCAAGACAACAAAATCTACCGGTACAGGAGCCGACTTGCACTAGCACGTCCTCCACAATACCATCCGGTCTACAAGGAACGATCCGCAGCCGCAAGATCACTCGTTGTAGGTCTAGGACTCCCTAGCCCCAACTTCTTGAATACCGAGGTTGAGACAAGTTAATGCTCGCTCCCAAATCACACAAACCGCGAGCTTGATACTTGCCCGATTGTTATTTGAATTGTGAAGCTCCCAGATCTTTGAGCTCGTGGGCAATCGGTTCTATATCCGAGAAGTGCACTCCTTCGTAAGAGCCACTGTGGCATATTCGTAAGCCTCGTTTTTGTTGGCCACGATGTCCTTTATATACTTCATGCATTTCGCACTCCCGCAAACATCAACAAGAGGTAAGTTAATGTGTACCTGTTTAAGCACCTCCATGAATTTCTTGAAGCACGCCTCCGCCTTGTGCTTCTTTTTAATCGTTGAGGGAACGGGGGTGGAGGTCTTTCCTTCAAAGATCCTTGTGTTTCCCCGCTCATCATTCTCGTTTCCTTCGCTTCGCCGCTCCCGATCGTTGATGATGGTCTTTCGGGTTCCACCTCCTTCTCTAACCGCAAACCACTCCTCCTCGTGGTCACCGCATTTACCTCGCTGGGTTAGGCTCCACACCGGGAAGCTTCCTAGGCCTGGTATTCGGCTCCAACAAACTGCCCAATTGATACTCACTACTTAGTAGCTAGCTGGTTGTTCTCGACCTCAGCTACCAATTTGACATAGTCGCCCGCAATTGAGCTGGCTGGGGCTATCAACCGCTTGAACATCTCCTCAACGCCGGGTGATGGTGGTGGCGGAGGGCAGTGTTTCTATATTGTGACTGATAGTTCTGTGGCCCTCCTTGATTCCTCTGCATCCCCCGACTCGAACTCTGCCCCCATGGTTGTTGCTACCCCAAGAGAAATTGGGATTCTCTCCAATAGAGTTGTAGTCAGTTTCATAATGTTGGTGATTGCTCCTTTGTGCATTACCGACAAAGTCTACCGAGTCTGGATTTTCTCCACAACACTCAGCTGAGTGCCCGCTGCTCCCGCACACTTGCTGCCCAAATCTGCTGTACTCGTATTTACCGGGGCTTTCTGAGATCGGCTCAAGTTCATGTTGCCGAAGTGGGTGTTTAACTGATTTTGCAAGGCAGCTATCTATGCAGCGATAGCTGTAAACCCATCCATTTCCAAGACTCCAGCTTCTTTCCTTGCTCCTCCCCACTTTGAAGAGTCCGCATTCCACTCCGATTTCCTGCGAAATACGATTACAAAGTATGCCTCGTAAGTCTTTTCTAATGCTTGTCCTGTACCGCGAATCCAAGCAAATTTTTTTGTGTGGGGTTCCAAACATTCTATAAAAGTGTGCACCAGCACATCATTGATTGATGGTGATGAGGACAGTCCCTCAACACTGATTTGAATCTTCCTAAGTTTGATACGCATTCCTCTCCTTCTCTTTGTTTGAAACTTAGAATTTGAATTCAAGCCTTGCTGTTTTACCGGAAGGAAAGAATCGGATCAAGAACTTTTGCAAGATCATCCCACAGGGTTATAGAGTTTGGTGGCTCAGCTTTCAGCCACCTCTTGGCTTCTCCCAAAAGTGAAAATGGGAACAGTGTAAGCCTCGACGTAGTCTCGTTGGATACCCACTGGGATGGGTGTCACTATCTCCGTAAAATTCTCAAGATGTTGTTGTGGATCCTCGTGAGGGATACCTGTAACCGCCCGCTTGTGTGCAGCAATTGCACCATGTTCTGTTTAAGCTCGAACCTCCTCCTGGCTCAGGTTTGCGGATGCTAGATGTGACATTACTAGCATGTGGATTTGTTACATCGCTGAATCGTGGCCCGGGCCGCGATTTCGAACTAATACTACTCGCACGAGTGGTGGATTCTGTAGTTGCTCCATAATGGTTTGTCTGAGCAACTGCAATTTTCTCTCTAGAGCTCCGTTGGCGATGAAACTGTCTTTCCGGCTCTAAGGATGGGATCCACTGTGTCCTTTGTCTTTGCCGTGTTCAAGCCGAATCTCGTGATTCCAAAATACAAGTTAAGACCAAGTTGTCAACAATAAAATATCAAATAGCAACCACACGTTTAAGAAAAAAATTAAAGTTCACCAATTGCCTGTCCTCGGCAATGGCGCCAAAAAAATCCTGATGAGCCTGCAAGTGTAATGGGTTGTGCAAGTAATAGTGGCTCTTTAAGAACCTGGAATGTCGAACCCATTGTGGACTGACTACGCGGTGAAACTTTTCCATGTTAATTTACTAAACTTAATAATGAAGACAACAGTGTAAAGAAGAGTTTTTACATTTTGGAAACTATTTTTATACTAAAGTAAGATATTTATACAATTGAGTCTCAACTATGAATGTGAGCATGCCGAGGCTACAACGAACATGTAAAGAAACCACTATCGATCTACCCGGCTTATCTTTTCTCCAGTTACAGGTCGGAACTTATGCCTATGGACTATAAAACTTCGTATTTAACCCAACTTAAGAATCACGAACCTTCCACCTACTTCTGTGATAAGAAGAAATTCATGTTCAGCCATACAAAATCGATTCCACACTTGACTACGCACTTCTGCACAGCCCTAACCCAAGGTAAATCAATTCCCAATTTTCCAACCAAGAAAAGATCATATCCTATTAATTCACAACTTTCCAGTTTCTTGCCCTCTCGGGTGAAACTGAACTTTTTGGATTTACATTAACATTGGCCGATATTAACATAGTAAGAACAAGAATTAAATAGAACAACCAGAAGAAAAGATGAAATAACCGCATAATCAATAATTACATTTCAATACAACAATTCATAACCTCAGCAAGAAAGGAATTAGCCACTCATTTGTGATTGAACATCATTAAATGAATGTTAATCATGCAAACAACAATTGAAAGAAAGAAGAAAGGATAGAGAAAAACCCTAAGAATTTTCATCCTCACAACTCGCCTCGTAACCCACGTCTTTGCTCCACCAAGTCAGAATAATTAAAAATGAACCTAAGTGTTCTATTTATACTAGGATAATTTTTCCCGGAATAACAAGCAACGTGTCACGGAGGACCATGAGACCGCCCGTGACA
Organism: Datura stramonium; assembly: GCA_018107945.1. Taxonomy (NCBI): domain Eukaryota; kingdom Viridiplantae; phylum Streptophyta; class Magnoliopsida; order Solanales; family Solanaceae; genus Datura; species Datura stramonium. The sequence continues at coordinate 152,236 of JACEIK010001818.1, read as the reverse complement.
CGGCAAACGCGGAGGCTCGAAATTGGCCGCCTGTGTAATTGCTCCCAACGTGGGCACGGCATGCAACGCCGGAGCATGCCCAGCGTACCACGGCAGTACCGTGACCTCACTGAAATGTCGAGGTCTGGGGACATTAATCCCAACGCGCTACCGCTTGATCGCGGACTCACCGGAATTTCTGAATTTGCAACTCCTGCACAGACCGCATCCGCGATGGCGGGGCCGCGTGTCACGGCTCCATCGCGGAGCCCTGAATTTTGCTTCTCCACTCTGCTTCCTTGCTCGTTCCCGAAAGTTCATCTCGATTTCTCCCAACATGTCATTCAACTCCATAAAAGTGTGTTTTTCCTGCAAAACAACGCTAATCATGTTGGTTAGTATAAAATCACACTTCCACACAATTTACATGAGAATGTACATTGTTGGACAAACAAGGCAAAGCTATACATTTGAGTAACAATTTGGCATATAAATATGCCCTCGACAAACACCTACCATCCACTGGGCGGGCGGTGGAAGTTTCAAATAGGGAGATAAAGACCATTTTGGACAAAATAGTGAATACTAATAAGACATATTGGTCTAGGAATCTCGACGATGTGTTGTGGGGCCTATCGAACAACTTATAATACCCCATTGGTTCATCTCTACACGTCTAGTCTATGAGTCATGTCATCTGTCAGGTTGAGTTAGAGCATAAGGCACAGGGCTCTAAAAAGATGAGCTTAAATTGGAATAAAGCAACCAAGTTGAGAGTTGACCAGCTTCATGAGTTAGATGAATTTTTGCTTCGAGCTTATGAGAGTGTGGCCATTTATAAAGAAAGAATGAAGACTCCACTTATGATAAGAAGATTGCAAAAATGGAGTTCAAAATTGGTGATTTGGTCCTACTATTCAATTCAAGGCCTTTGCATCCCTCCGAAAATTGAAAATTCAAGGTTTATGTGTCTCCATATGGTGCAGTAGAACTTGAGAACAAAGATGGAAAAAGGTTCAAGGTGAACAGGAAAGAATAAAGCTATATCCTGGAGATACGGAGGAAATAAGAGGAATCGAGGAAGTGTGTACCTTGATGATGCCTAAAGAATCACAAAGTTACGTCAAGCCACAACATTAAATAATATACGCCCTGCAAGGGAGGAATCCCCATGGATGGTGAAGTCTGAGTAGCCATGTATGTCTGCCCTTCGTTTTACATCTATGCTTCTCAGATGAAGCGTGCTTTTTTAAAAGGGAGGGGTGTAATGGTATTTATAGGATTTTGATTGGTCCGGTGCTTTTCTTGTCGTATTTTTCTTGGGCATGCATCTGAAGTAGAACTGGCACATAGAATTTTATTTCTTGTGATTTTTGTTTGACTAGAAAGTAGCTTAGGAGTGATTAACTAATAAATTGCACTAGTTCTCAATTTGTAAAAAATTGACCCCTATTTAAATTGACCCTGCTAAATTTTTTTGATGATTAGCTATGTACTTGTTGACTGCAAATCATGATTTTGTAATCTTTTATGTTAGTTTAGTGTATTATCATGAATAGTTTTTGGTTAGCCATGTATAAATTGGACAGAGTGAATGCAAGATATGTACCACGAGAGAGGAGGTCTAATACTCTAGTTCAATAACAAGCAAGATTGATCAGAACTTCCCGATTGGTCTTTACATGGGTTTTAGGATGGTTGGTTAGCAAAGGATCATAGGTTGTTTTGCTTAGCCCATTTTTAGCTTAAATGACCCTACCAAAATGATATGATACCCTTGGACCCGAATTTGAGTTCGAAATGAACCATTCTTCTTTGATTAACCAATTAACCATACCTATTTTCATAATGAACTCATTTTGACCTGGTCCCTCCTTAGACACTGTGAACCTCAACATAGGAAAAATGCCTAAGTTGATGGTGGTTAGAGTAGGGGTGCGTAACTGGGAAGGTGAAAAGGAAGAGAAAGAAAGAAAAATGAGGTATGGTGTGACAAAAGACAATAGAAAAGAAAGAAAATTTTTGAAAAGGAAAAAAAAAGAGAAAGATGTGCATAAAAATTGAAGAAATGTTACACCACACTCATACAAGTGCATAAAGAATGGTGAAAAGGGAGGAAAAGGGTGAAAAGTAAAAAAAATTGGAGCCACATGTATGTAGTACCAAGGAGGGATTTATCCACTAAAAATATTCTATTATACCTAGCTTGAAATCCTACGTTACAAGCCAAATCAAGTTCTATAGTAATCCTAGTCTTACCATCTGACAAACGGAAGTAGAAAAATAAGAGAAAACTTAAGGTATCCGATATGTATTTGAAACTTCTTTGTGAAAGTGAGAGTCTTACTTGTTCACTCCTCATGTTTCATATTTTATCATATTTGCAGTGGGGAATTCATTTGCTGTGAGGATACATGGTTGTGCTTTCAATTCTACTAGTTGTCTCTGTGTGTAAAGGAAGGCCTTGGTGATGACTTGACTATCTCGTTAATAGCCATATGACACTTGATCCCTATTTATCATGTTTTCTGGTTGCTTGACGTGCATATGCTAATTTGGCTTATAGAAAAAGGGAAAATGTTTGAGTTATGGTAAAAGTTTTGATTAATTGCTGTCTGTAGTATCCAGTTATTTTTAGTTAAGCATCATGCTTAGATTTTTATTTCCTTGCCCGAGGACATGCAAAGTATTAAGTTGAGGGTGTGCTGTGTTGCAGGTTTACAAAGACTTTCAATGCTTAAAACTGAGAAAATAGCATGGACTTAGGCATATTTATATAGATATGAGGTAAATTTTTACGTTGATTTCTGGAAAAATAGGTGTTGGAGCAAAAATGTGCAAAAGAGTCATAAAAGTACAAAATATCGCCTGGCACAACCCTTAGTATGAGTCGTACCTAATTGTACGATCCATATTGAGGATCACGGTGAAAATTAGGAAGGCTGGAATAAGAGGTAAGGCAATATGCGACTCTCACTACGAGACGTATCAAGATGGTACGACTCGTAATCGGAGTCGTGGAAATTCTTCAGAGAAATTTGCTCAAGGCGCCTCTTCACGTGTGCAACTCCATGTATCGTAGCAACCACATACGACCCGTACTATGAGCAACAGTGAGCTTTAAGTGATTCATCTAGATGTAGAAGAACTTAAGATACAACAGGCATTTAGCCCGATAACAATCACAATTTTTGTTTTAATATTGTTTTTCTTGAAACCGTTACACCCCGTAAGTTCTTGACACTTAGCTGGCCTATTCGCATATTGCTGAGATTTTTAGAATGCCATACGTGCGAGAAAAGGGCCCTGGGAGAGACCGACAAGCGCTAACTGATGTCAAGGCAAATGCGACTTATAAATCAGATCATAAATGCGCCTCTATAAACCACATCTGACAAATGCGACTTAAAGGGGTTCGAATCTGCTGGTATAAAGACCCACTTCATTTTTAAGTCATTTTCATTCTTCATTTCCAGTGAGCATCAGAAAAAGTGAGGGACGAGGGTTTAAAATAAGAATATATCCGATTACACCGTCAAATGCACCCAAACTCAAATTAACTTTGGGTACCAAGCATAAAGTCAGTAGGAGCATTCCTACGGAGTTAGTTTCGCGAGAATCGCCCGACGAAGCGGTGACCCACCGAGTCAAAGTGATTGGAATTGCTCCAAACTAGTGTTAATACACTCCCAGCATTAAGTAAGTAAGTTTCTTCCTCTAGACCCCGAAAATTGGTGAGTTTTTGGCCTTTATTCGATAAGTCAAGAATAGGCAGAATATATTCATAAGTATGGTTTCTCTCCAAAATAATAGTAGAATTAATTCTATTCCCTTCGTGAATATGAATAAGAAATAAAATAACTGAATATTAGCCAAGCTACGCTAGTTAATCAGAAGCCACAATTAAGGTATGTAGCCGCTTTCTAAGCTAGTAGTTCAAGTATAGTAAAATGGTACAAATTCCAGCAGAGCGTTTCAAAAGCCATATATTAGGAGTTCAATATGACTTAGTATCGCTCGTTATGAAATATTAACTCGTATTTAAAGTATGGAACTGCGGAATAACATGATTCTCAAGAGAATATTCCAGCAATATTATATCTTGTTTCAAGATTTGTATCTTAAGATAGCATGTAAGAGAATATATATATACACAATATTATTATCGCTTAGCATGTATTATATGCAAGATATTATCGCTTGAGATTCTTGTTTGTGTTGTTTTCGGCTGGATTAATGTAGCATCCATAATCGCCCAGTAGTTTGATAGCTGCACGATCATCCAGCAGGGGCCGAGGATACGTCACTCTACGTAGTGGCATGCCGTCCGCTAGGGACGAAGATGGATACCAATTTCACATATTATGCCTAGGTCGGGTTTTATACACCCCGTCGAGTGCTTGTGCTCGGGGTGCTGATTTTGTGAGTCCTCCGACTCAGGTGTCACCTGACAGCTCGGGGCTCAGAAGGCCCATGCATACCTAGGGAACCGGCAGATTCTTATAGTTACTAGGATGATAATCGGGTAGGGGTATAGATTGCATCTTGGTTGTACCTTCCGGCTTATGGCTGTGTATTCTGTGTGCTGGGTGCTATATTATGCTAGATATAGATGGATAGGACAAAGAGAATGCCACGTTACTGTGCACGACCTCTACTCCTTTCAGTGTAGTTAAGGACAAGCCTTGAATTCACATTTCCAATCAAGCATAAACATTTCATTACTTCAATTCTATCGCTTTATTGATTACATTCAAGATTTCATTTGTTGCTTTTGCATACACAACATCAGCGTAGCCGACGCCCTTGGGGAACTGCATTACTTGCCTGCAGGTACTCAGAGATGAGGAGCAGATCCCCGTAGTTCAAGCTAGCGTACAGCGCTTCACTCCTTTCATTCGGAGCTCAAAGACAAAGGTTGACTTCCTTTTATTTGTACAAGATGGGTAGGCCGGGCCCTATCCCGTTACACCCCGTAAATTCTCAATATGTAGATGGCCCATTCGCATGTTGGTTAAGAGTTTTTGAACGCCATGCATGCTAGAAAAGGCCCGGGAAAGACCGGATAGTTGGCATGTCGAACCATCGCGAGGATGGGCAGAACCTCTCCTGAATGGCACACACGGGAGAGAGGGCCTCCCGCGATGGCAAAGGTGTCATGGAGGCCCTGTCCAAGACCAAGTATAAAAGCCTTCAAACTTCAGTTTTTGCTATATTTAACTTATAATTTAAAGAGAAACCGTAGGAGAACAGGGAGAACGAAGATTTCTCACAAATATTCATTCTACGCCTCAAACACGGTCCAAACTCAATTAACTCTGCATACCGAGGTATTACAAAGAAGGAGCATTCCCGCGGGTTTAGTTTCGTGTGGAAATTCGGCCAGGAACCGTCAAGGTCGGCTAGGTAAGTGGAATTGCTCGCAAATTAGTGTCAATATACTCCTAGCTCCTAAAGTGAGTATTTCTCCTCTCTCGGACTTCGAGAAACAGCGCGTCGTCCATATTTTGATAAGTAAAAGTTTGGCTATATGTATATTAAAAAGCGATATTTTCTTTTAGAATATTAATGTATTTAGTTCTAATCGATATATATAAGGAATACAGCTTGGGAGAAATAGCGGAAATACTAATCGAAAGAATGCTAAAGTAGTCGGAACCGGGAATTAGGGGCTGTATGTAAAGCTAGTTCTTCAAAAAAGATAGCAATCCCAAGATAGTGCAAACAAAGCAGTCTAGAAGAAGGAACCTAGAAGTCGAGACTTGAGTCCAAAGATGAATTCACAGACATGTTTATAATATATTGTATTCGTAATAAAAGTTAGTAAAGCAATATCGCATACCGTGACAATATTTCAGATACAATATAGCTCAAGAGGAGAATTAGTTTAATGTAGAAAAGCAGAGATTTAGAATAGAACATCAAAACATGGATAGTATTCTGATCGAACATGCTTGTTATATGAATATTGTTTGTTGAGACCACAGCCAGGAGGGAAGACTCAGAGCTTTCTTTGCTGCCCCCAGGTTAATAGTTGTGTCGAATCGCCCGCGTAGGGTGAGGATACATCACCCATGAGTGGTAATATCCGCGTAGGACGAAGACGGATGCAACATTCCCCCCATATCAGCCGATTAGCATAACATTACAGCCTACCCTGTTTGGCGCTTGCACCCAAATGGGGCAGACATAAGATTACAAATACAAATACAAATATACAGACAAGAGCCTCCGCTCTACAGTTATAGTCAGCCCGTAGAGCCCAAGCTGGGCGCACGAGGCGCCTGTGGAGGTGCCCATTTAGCAGGCGAGTTGAGTGATTTACGTTAAGATTGACCTGGGTAGGGTATATAGATTGTGTGTTGGTTGGCACCTTCCGGCTATGGGGGCTGGTATAGGTCCTTGTATGTTATATATGTATATACATGTTATTTATTAGCCGATAAACAGCTTGGTGTCACCACGCCGGCGGTATGTTTACCTTACCTTCAAAAGATAGCTAAGCTTATTTCGCATCCCGCCATCCCATGCTTTCAAGATACTTTCGTTATTCAACTACTAGTATTGTTGCTTATATTCAGTTGTGCTCAGCTTGTTTTACATAATTCCTGCACTGCTGGTACCGACGCCCGTTTGGGGCTGCATTACTTGCCCGCAGTACCTATAGACGAGAGCCGACCGTGATCCCAACCAACAGAGAGTCATCACCATGTCATCCGTAGCTTGATATTCGTAGGTCTATTACTATTTTCTTTTGTTGTATAGTACGGGGTAGGTCGGGCCCCGTCCCGACCATCTTATCAGTATTCTTAGAGGCTTGCGACTGCATATATTTCCCGTGTTGTTGTGCTGGTCGTAGAGGTCAGTGTAAGGGTGTTTAGTTGTTTATGTTGGCCATGTGGGGCCTTATCAAGTTATAGTTGGTGACCTTGCCGGTCACAGGTAGTTTAGCTTCTGATTCATTTTCAGTGAAACTAGTCAGCATGGTGTGGCCTTGTCGGCCCGCATAGGATCCTCTTATATTGATAGGACATCAAGGTTGTTGTCGCTGTACGTGTGGCTATAGGCCTAGCTGGCCGGGGGCTGTATTATGTGCTCGCTATATAGCCCTACATTCTGAATCAAAGCGAGCCACAAAACGAGCGTTTAGCCCAGCAGGCCCAGCGCCTCGAGTCCTAGTAGGGCACAAGGTGCTCACTATACCCCTACGCTGGGTGACAAACTTCGCACGATCGTGCTTCTAGTCTCGTGAGTCTCAAGGCTTGACAAGTAGAGTCTGTTCATATTGTGTTTTGCACCACATACTATAGGCAGGAGGCTGCAAGGCATGATAGGATGGTTACTCTTTCTTCATGTTCAATCGTGCCATAGATCAGTACAATATAGGGTTGAGTCCCTAGAACTTACCGCACTCTTGTTTAAAGATAGTATGGAAGATCAACTATCCTCTGCTACAGGCAGAGACTTGGACACCGCAGCAAAAGAAGGCACTAAAGGATGCCTCAAACCTGCATTTCTTAGGAATCGCACTCTAATCCAGGACCTAGCTGTGCGGCATCATCACAGCCCTCTCTGCAGTCCCCCTCACTGTGAGCCATTCGGAATCGACACCGTCTCCGAGAAGCCTATACCTAAGCACCATCCGACCAGGAAATTGAAGTGAGTTATGTTGGCACAATGCATGGCCACTGGCCGCGCCGCGCTACCCGTAATAAAGAGGGAGGCCTACCGATGGATCTCGCAGTTTGAGGGTCGTGGAATTTTTTCGCATTAGGTCCCCAATAGCCTGGCTGGGTGCTCATCAAAGTAGGACCCCAGGATTTCCTGGATTAGATGCATAGAATCTTCCAGGTCATGCATGTAACACCTGGGCGTAACCGCCGATAATGTATTTCGCAGAGACATAGCCGTGTTATGGTAATACGTAGAGCTGGGAAAGGCCCTGGTGGAGAGATGCTGCCCCTCCGACCTGTCCATCTTCTCGGAGGCCTCCTGATCGTTATTTACACGGAGATCCTGGCAGTCCCTAGATGGATAAAGCTCTTGCGCACTCTGGAGCAGGGGCGAGGAGCAGACAGAACATGCCCTACGCTTGATTCCTTAGCCTGATATGCACCAGCCTTTCAGGACACCATTCCATCTAGAGTCCACCGGCTTATTATGGGTCCGAATCAATAGCATTGAGGCATGCATGACATGGCACGCGGGAAGATATGGACATTGCCCGTCAGTGCCTTTGCCAAGACTATTGAGGGGCCTGGTATTGAAGGGTGAACAAGATAGTATTTTATTAACCTGTGAGTTACACCCAGGATAATTTATGAAATACAGAGGAGACCAGGAGAGAATTCAGCCCTGTTTTCGTGACAAATTCAGAGATTCACCTCCATCACAAATGCCAGTAGGGGCAGATTTGTTCACCGAGGACCGTCGAGTCGGGTGGTAGTTCTGAACGGTAGATTCACCTCGCAGAGGAGGGTGAGCAGAGAGGCACACCCCCTTACCCCGCGCCCCTATTTGCAGCCGGCCTTACACTGGAGCTTGTAGATATGGCTCCACAGTTGCCATTATGCGGCGTGAGGGGCACATGATGAAAGACTGTCCACTCAGGGACAAGGTAGTCGAGATAGCCAGATTGTGGCATCGCCAGTGGCCACGAGCTCCAGCAGCCTCGGCAGGGCGAGGTGGCCCTCGTGTTCAGCAGGAAGAGGTCGAGGTAGATTAGAAGCCTCTAGTTCAGGTATTTGGCCCAAGCCGACGGAGTGCATTACCAAAGAGGCAGACTCAGAGGCGGTTCAGATGTGGTAAATGTGCAGATGACTATTTTATCACACCGCTTATGTATTGATTGATCTAGGGTCTACTTTGTCCTACGTTACCCCATTTGTGGCTCGGAAGTTCAGTGGTGCACCAGAATCTGCTTCACCATCCCTTTCAGTATCTACACTGGCCGGTGACTCAATTATAGCTAGCAGGATTTTATCGAGGGTGTACAAAAGAGAGTGTTGCCGATCGGGTCAACAGAGATCTGGTAGAGTTAGAATGATTGATTTCGATGCCATTATGGGTATGACGGCTGGTTCCATGCTATGCCAACGTAGAATGTTGACCAAGACGGTCCGATTCCACTTTCCGTGGAGGAAATACGAGAGTGGAAGGGAAGAACAACTACGCTGTGTTGTAGGTTTATTTCTACCTTCAGGTAGGGAAGTTGATAGCTAAGGGATGCATTTACCACCTTGTCAAAGTTCAGGATGTTCGCAGTTTCGACTCTCCAGTCTACTCCAGTGGTTAATGAATTCCCTGACGTATTCTTAGATGAGCTACTTAGTATTCCCCAGAAAGAGAACTAGATTTTGCAACCGCATTTGGTACTGTGCACTCAACCTGCTGCCAATTCCTCCGTATCATATGGCCCTACCAACTCGTGAGAATTAAAGGAGCAAACCCTGAAAGTTCTCATAGATAAGGGCTTTATCAGGCCGAGCACTTCACCTTGGGTACGCCAGTTCTATTGTGAGAAAGAAGGATGGCTCTCAAGCCCGCACGTGTATAGATTAATGCGCTGAATAAGGTCGGCAATTAAGAATAAGTATCCGCCTCAGAATAGATGATTCTGTCACCAAGCATGTGGGGCCGACATTCAAGATTGACTTACGGCTCGGATACCATCACCCGAGTCCGTGCAGCAGAGATTCCTGGGACAGCTCTCAGGACCAGATGCGGCCATTTTGAGCTCCTAGTCATGTCCTTTGGGGTTGACGAATGCCCCACAAGATGCAGGACATGATGAACAACATCTTCATGCACTGTTGCCCAATCTCGTTTCGTGATAGTGTTTATCGATGATATTCCCGTGTATTCTCACTGTGGCAGACCACCAGGCTCATTTGGTGGGACGTTGCTCCAGATTCTCAAGGACCATCGCGCTTGTATGCCAAGTTCTCCAAATTTGAATTTCACAACTCAATAGCTTTCTTGGGGCATATTGTGCCGAATGTTGGTATACAAGTAGACACACGTAAAATAGAAGTAGTCAAAACATGGCCCGCACTCTACCACTCCGAATGAAGTCCAGTTTTCTGGGATTAGTGAGAGGTTTTATAGAAGATTTGTTGAGGGATTCTCCACCATAGCGGCACCTCAACAATTGACGTGTAGTGCGTGAAAGTTTCAAGTGGGATGTAGGCATGTGAGCAGAATAAGAATTGAAAGACAGCATTAACCTCCACCTCTAGTTAGCATTACTGGAAGGTACAGGAGGCATTCAGCATGTGACATCAGGTATTGTTGGATGTCTGTTGATGTAGCGAGGTAAGGTGATTGCTTATGCTTCCCGTGACAACCTGGGAAACATGAAAAGAATTATCCTACCCACGACCTGGAACTAGCCGCGTAATACACGCCTTAAAGATATGGAGACATTACTGTGTGGAGTCCATGTGATATTTTCACCGACCATAAGAGCATGCAGTATATCTTCACTCAGGGAGTTGAATTTGGCGTGGCCGGTTAGAGTTATTGAAAGATTATGATGTGAACATTCCGTATCATTCGGGAAAGGCTAAATGTAGTAGCAGATGCTTTCAGCTGCAAATCTATGGGGAGTTTGGCGTACTTGCAGCCCGAGCAGCGGGAGTTGGCCAGAGAAATACACCACTAGCATGTTTAGCCGTTTGTGTAGCGGTAAACAGAGGACAAATGGAAGCATGGTTCAATCACCAAGCTGCCACAGCACAGAGGTAAAGGAACAACAATATAAAGATCCCGACTGGGTTCAGCTTAAAGAAAGAGTTCAACAAGGAAAGCGCCAGATTTTCAGGTAACTGAGGATGAAGTGTTGGCACGTAAAGGCCGCCTTGTGTTCCGTATATTTGTGTGGCTTTGCCAAAGAAATTATAAGTGAGGTACATTACGCTCTCATGGCTCCTCTCCACCTGTGCGCCGACAAAATGTACCACGATAATAAGGAAATTTACCGTGGCCAGTATGAAGAGGGAAATAGCAGAATTTGTAGCCCAGTGTTCTAACTACCAACAAGTAAAAGCGAACACCAAACCATTGTGTGGGAGGCACCGTATTGGACTTTTTCGCATTTAAGGTTTTTGAGATAGTCCATATTATATAAAAACTTCCGCCAAAAATTTTTCTAAGAATAAGTCGAGTAAGTTGAGGTTCCAAGCAAGTAGAAGTTTACATTCGGGGATGAATGTTCTAAGGGGGAAGGATGTTACACTGTGAAATTCTCGCCAAGAGAGGATGTCCACTTCACATGTTGCTAAAAGTTTTTTGATGCCATACATGCTAGGAAAGGCCCGGGAAAGACCTGGATAAGCAACACGTTGAACCATCGCGAGAGCTCGGGCAGAACCACTCTGCGATGGTAACGTGCCACGGAGGGAGGGCCTCCGCGATGGCCGCGTGTCATGGAGGCACCGTCGAGGCCCAAGTATATAAACCCCTCCACTTCGGTTTTGCTTCATATAACTTATAATTTCCAGCAGAAAACGTAGGGGAATAGGGGAGAACGAAAATTTTACAAATATTCATCCTGATTACGTCAAACACGGTCCAAACTCAAATTAACCTGCATACCGATATTAGCGCTAGCGAGCATTCCCCGCAGTTTAGTTTTATGAAATTCGGTCGGCAAATCTTCGTGCTACCGGGTTAAGGTAAGTAGAATTCCTCCAAATTAGTGTCAATATACTCCTAATCTAAAGTGAGTATTTCTCCTTATGGATTTGGTGAGAAATAGGTGCTGAAGCCACTCCGTATTTTGATAAGTGAAATTTTGGGTTATATATTAAAAGTGATATTTATTTCAGAATATTAATGTATTTATTTCTAATCGATATATATATATATATATATGTGAATGCAGTTGGGAGAAATAGCGGAAATACTAACGGAGGTTTACGCCGCTTAGTCGGAAATCGAAACGAAGGCATGTAAAGCTAGTTCTTCTAAGATAGCAACCGCAGATAGCAAATCAAGTAAAGTCTAGAAGAAGGAAACCTGTAGTCGAGACTTGAGTCCATGAATTCAGCAGACATGTTTTATATTATTATGTTGTATCTGTAATAAAAGTTAGTAAAGCAAATATCGTACGCCGATAATATTTGTATACAATATAGCTCAAGAGGGAGAATCCTCGCTTAATGCAAAAAGAGATTCAGAATAGAACATCAAAACATGGATAGTATTCCTCGTGTCGAACATGCTTGCTATATGTGAATATTGTTTGTTGAGACCTGTTTGTGTTGCGGAGGGTACCCTAGAGCTTTCTTTGTCGCCCCCAGGTTAATAGCCGTGTCGACTCGCCCGCCGCAGGGTGAGGATACGTCACTCCAAGGAGTGGCATGCTGTCCATAGTAGGACGAAGATGGGATGCAACATTCCCATATCAGGCCGATCAAGATAGCATTATAGCTTATCCTTGAAAGCCGTAGCGCTTGTACCTGTAAGGACATGCATACATAAATATAGATACAGATATAGAGTCCTCCAAGTCAGATACGTTTATAGTCAGGCCCAGAGCCTATGCTGCATACCGTGCAGGCCGGTGGAGGTGCTCGCTAGTTAGTAGGCGAGTTGTTGGATTTACTTTGGATGGTTTTGAACCCGGTAGGGGTATATAGGATAGTGTGTTGGTTGGCACCTGTAGGGGTCGGGTATAGCGTCCTTTTGCATGCTATATATGTATATACCTGTTACTTATTAGCCGTATAGACACATATAGTCGCCACTGGCAGTATGCTTCTACCTTACCTCGCATAGATAAGCTTTATTTCGTATCCCAGCCAAATTTGTGACAGTTTGTGATACTTTCTCGCTTATTCAAAACTACTAGTATTGTTGCTTATATTCAATTTTGCTCAGTTTGCTTTTATATACTGCACCAAAGGGTACTCCGATCGCCATTTGGGCCGCTGCATTACTTGCCCGCAAGTACCTATAGACTCCAGGAGCCGACCTCGTGATCCTAGCCGTATCACCGCCCCCTCGCCATCCCAGCTTGATATTCGCAGGTCTATTCATTTTCTTTGTTGATAGCATAGGTAGGTTGGGGCCTTTGTCCCGACCATCTTATCGTATTCTTAGAGGCTTGCATCAGGATGATTTTCATGAAGTTAGTATGCCTGTCGTGGAGGCCATGTGTATGTTTAGTTGTTATGTTGGCCGCAGGGGCCTTATCGTTGGTAGCTTTGGGTGACTCTGCTGTCAGTGGCAGTTTAGCTCCGATTGTCTTCAAGAAAACTAGTCAGCATGGTGGCCTTTGTCTACCACATAGGTTCCTGAATATATTTGATACGATTCCGGTTAGTCAGTGTCGCCAGGCTGTGTGGCTATAGGCTTCAACTGCCGGGGGCTGTATTTACAACCGCTATATAGCCCAGCTTATTTCAGAATCGAGTTAGAGCTGTGCCAGGCACCAGTTCTAGCTCGTAGTCTAGCAGTTCAGTCTTAGTAGGGCACCAGTGCAAGTCACCCCAAGGCAAAGGGCGTGACATGTCCCTACCATCTTGCTATTCTTAGAGTCTTGTAGATTGTATGCTATTCCCTGTGGTTAGTCAGGCAGGCCGGGTGGGGCCATTTGTGTTTCAGTTGTATGTAGCGGCTGTGTGGGGCCTTTTTTAGATTAGTAGTAGACTTTGTCGTACCACAGTAGCTTGGCACTTGTTTTTCATTTCTCGACGGAACTAGTAAGCATGGTGGCCTTGTCATGCCTGGGTGCATAGGTTCCGTAGGTTCAGCTTGTTCTGCTAGCTGTTATTTTCCTACAGGTAGCTATAGGCCTAGTCGGTCAAGGCTGTATTTACAGCCGTTATATTGCCCGTTGTTTTCATAAATCAAGAATTGAGCCACTCGGCACCGTGGCGTTTAGGCTCAAGGGTCCAAGAGCTTCAGGTCCTAGTAGGGCACCAAGTGCCGCCATGCCTTCCAAGGCGGGCGTGTGAAGATCCTAGCCTCGGTTCAGCGAGAAACAGAGTTCAGCAAGGAGAGGTGACAGATTTTTAGATAACTGAGGATGGGGCATGCGATATAAATATCGCCTTGTGTTCCGTACGCGTGTGGTTTCGCCAATGCATTATGGGCGAGGGGTACATTATACCAAGTATTCTCTCCACCCATGTTAGAAGAAAATGCACTAACATATAAAAGAAATCTACTAGTGGCCAGGAATGGCAAAGGGGAGAGCAGAATTCGTAGCTCGTCCCAACCGCTAACAAAAAGTTTTAAATATCGAAACCAAAGCAGATCACTCTCAGATATAACAAAGGTTCTTTATGGAAATGGGAAGTCGCAATGCGAATTTGGTAGGATTACCTCGCACCAAGAGTAGATATGATTCGATCTGGGTAATAGTTGGCGCATTGACAAAATCAACTCACTTCCTTCCGCAAGGACTACCTTTTCAAACAAGATTATGTTGAGTCGTATATCGTAGAAATAGTCGTGCCGCATGGGGTTCCAGTTGTCCACATTCTCGACAGAGGGGCGCAGCTTTTGGCTAAGTTCTGGAAATCTTTTCAGAGAGGTTTGGGGACGCAGGTTAACTCTGAGCACAAACTTTCCATCTCAAACAAAGATAAGGCATTAAACGATTCATTCAAATGCTCAGGATATGTTGGTAGCATGTGCTGAATTTCGAGGTAGTCGATGAACATTTACCACTCATTGAGTTCTCCATAATAACAGTTACCTTTGTCCATTCAAATGGCTCCTTATGAGGCATTATATGTATGAAAGTGCAAATTTCCGCTTGGTTGGTTTGAGGTTGGAGAATCAGATTGATTGGGCGATATCATTCATCACCAAAGGAAAAAGTAAAGCTATCGTAGAACGCATCACTCGCTTCAAAGCCTCCAGAAATCTTATGCCGACGTAAGGCGGAGAAACTTGGAATTTAATATGGGTGATTGGGTGTCTCTAAAAGTTTCACCGATGAAGGTTGTAATGAGATTTGGAAAGAAAGGCAAGCTCACCCGAGGTTTTTGGGCCTTATCAGATTCGCCAAAGAATAGGCCAAGTGGCATATGAGCTAGACTTACCTCCAGAGTTAGAATCTAGTTCAACCTACTTTTTCCATGTATCAATGCCGAGAAAGTATAGAGATCCCTCCAGAATTGTCGCAGCCTAAGATGTTCAAAGGCGTAGAGTTGGCCTATGAAGAAGTTTCAGTAGCCATACTAGACCGCGATCCGCGTAGAGCTAAGGACTAAAGATGTTGCTTCGGGCTAAAAGTTTTACATGCATCAGAACCGAAAGGAAAATGACTTGGGAAACAAGAAGATATGAAAGCCGATACCCTCAGCTTATTTCACTTAGTCAACCGTAGGTATGTTGATATTGCTGTTTTATGAGTTGCTTTATATTCATGTGTATAAGGAGATGTTGACTCCCGCTTATTATGAAAATGAATGCTAATATTATATGGAGTGCACTGATGACTTTTCTCTATTTTTGAGGATTTTGAAATGAGTCCAAATTACAGGAAAATCACAAATTTTTCCACAATAAGTAGAAATGCTAAAATTTCTATAAACGCTAACATTCGAGGACGAATGTTCTTATGGGGAAGATGCTACACCCGTAGTTCTGACACTTAGTTGGCCTATTCGCATGTTGGTTAAGGTTTTAGAATGCCATACATGAGAGAAAAGGCCTGTGGAGAGACCGATTAAGCGCTTGTTGAGCGTCAGTGCTAAATATGATTTATAAATCGCATTCGACAAATGCAATTTATAAAATTGCATTCGACAAATGCGACTTATAAATTGCATTCGACAAATGCGACTTAAAGGGGTTCAGGCCCAAAGTATATAAAGCCCCATCATTTTTTTTTTTTTAAGTCATTTTTCATTCTTCATTTCTAGTGAGTGACCAGAAAAAGTGAGGGACGAGGGTTTAACATAAGAATACGTCCATTACGCCTGCCAAACGCAATCCAAACTCACTCAACTCTGTACCAAAGTGGCGGGTCAAGTGGGAGCATTCCTACGGAGTTAGTTTCGCGAGAATCGCTCGCGGCGGCGACCCGCCGAGTCAAACTAATTGGAATTGCTCCAAACCAGTGTTAATATTAAATTCCGACATTAAAGTAAGTATTTCTCCCTTCTATACTCTCGAGAAATTGCGAGTTCGGCCGGTTTAATAAGTCAAAGAATAGGCAGTAAATATAATCATAAGTATGGCTTCTCTAAAATAGTAGTAGAATTAATTCTATTCCTTCGCGCGGAATAGTTAATATTGGGCTGGGGAAATAGCTGAATATTAATGTTTATGCTAATTAATCGAAGTTATGTTAAGGTATGTAAAGCCGCTTCTTTCGCAAGCTAGTAGTTCCAAGATAGTAAAATGGTACAAATTCCAAAAGAGAATGTTTCGTGTTTATATTATGTTCAAGATGAATTTAGTAACGCCCGATAGAAATATTAACTCGTATTTAGTATGGAAACTTAGTAGAAGGTATTCCAGCAATATTATATCTTGTTTACTGCATTCGCATAACATGTCGTAGAATATATATATATATATATATATATATATATATATATATATATATATAGTATTATTACTGGCCATGATGTATTGTATGCAGATATTATCGCTTGAGACTGCTTGTGTTGTTTTGGGCTAGATTACCTAGCATCCATGACTTCCCCTCGTGGTTGATAGATGTATCGACTCACCGCGTAGGCGAGGATACGTCGCTCTACTGAGTGGCATGCCGTCCGCTAGGGACGAAGATGGGATTCAAGTTTCCCCATATTATGCCTTGGTCGGCTTTTATACACCCCCATCGAGCGCTTGCGCCCGGGGTGTTGGTTTAGGAGTCCTCTGGACCTAAGTACATTTAGTCGTGGGCCTGGGCCCAAGTTCATACCTGTGTGGAACCGACAGGATGCTTATAGTTACTAGGGAGATGCGTGACCAGGTAGGGGTACATATTGTATGATGATTGTACCTTCCGCTATGGGGGCCAGGTAAGGTGCATGTGTGCTATATTATGCTATGTTATGTTAGATATAGATGGATAGAAAGTAGAATGCCACGCTGCTGCACGAATTCTACCCTTTTAGTGTATATGACGCCTTTTAATCACATTTCCGCCGTTACAGTCTGTTTCCTTATTACTTCAGTTCTATCAGTTTTATTGTTTACATTTAGTACTTTCATTTGTTGCTTTGCATACCAATACCGCTGTGTTGACGCCCGCTGGGGCGCTCGCATTACTTGCCCGCAGTGTACTCATAGACGAGGAGCGTATCCGTAGTTCTAGCGTTGTAAATCTTCCCAGCTCCTTTCATCCGAAGCTCGAAAGACAAAGGTTGACTTCCTTTTATTTTTATAGTATGGGTAGGCCGGGGCCCTTTCCGACCATCTTGCTATTCTGAGGCTTGCGCATTGTATATATTCCCCGTGGTTAGCCGTGGTAGGCCGTGGGGCCATTTGTGTGTTTCAGTTTTATGTAGCGTGTCGTGTGGGGCCTTATTCAGTTGGTAGGTGACCTTGTTGGTCAGCATAGTAGCTTGGCAATTTGTTTTCATTTCTCGATGAACTAGTAAGAATGGTGGCCTTGTCGGCCCGCTTAGGTTCCCGTATATTCGCTTGTCTCCCGGTTAGTCAAGTATTTTCCTCTAGGTGGCTATAGGCCTGTCGGCTTGAGGCTGTATTTACAACCATTATAGCCCGTTGTTTCATAAATCCAAAATTAGGAGCTATCCTGGCACTAGAAGTGCTTAGGCTCAAGCGGGTCCAGCCTGTGTCCTAGTAGGGCACTTGCCAATATGCCTCCTAAGGCGGGGCGGACAGAAACCCCCTCAATTTGGAAATAACCACACCATCAAGTTTAAGTACCGACATTAGTCCACTCTCTTACCTTATTCCCCGTGGGTTCGACTCCCAACCTCTTTGTTGTGTTCTTTATTGACATCATCCGCTTCACTTTGCCAAGAAGTGTGAGTGAACGCTATCAGTATTGACCTTTTCATTATCAAAAAGAACCTCCAACATTAGCCTTGATATCATCTATAATGGATCGACTGCCTATTAAGAGCTGCTATGTTATTATCAATCATCACCTCTTCTTCATCAATGCTTTCCTTGTCTTTTAGTTTTTCTCCCAATCTATCTACCCTAATCTCTTGGCTGTATTTTATAGTAATAATCCCATAATCTATTATTTCAATATATTCAAAAGAAGATCTCTCCTTTGTAGTCTTCCCAAGGTTTGATTTATATATTATTACCATAGGTAATTTATTGTAATAATTCTAAAGTTTCTAAGGTTCTCCTAGATTTGGAAATGGTGATGAAGTAGAAAAGTTGGAAAAATATCTAAGGATGACTCATGGTATGAGTCGTGTGGGAAGGACCTATGATTCAAAGTGATGAACCATTTATTAAGGACTAAACTACCCAGATAGAAGGTATGAGTCATGGTACAACCTTGTGGGAGACCACGGTCAATGTGTCACTGCTAAAAGGGGAAGATGAGTTGGACGAGTGAACTGCCAGAGAGCAAAACCATGAGTCATAGGTTGGTGATTCGACTCGTGGTCGTGGTCGAACAGATTTCTGGTGTATCAAGTTTGGAAGGAATGAGTTTCATGGTACGACTCATTGTGGGAACAATGAGTTGTGGCCCGCACTGGGAGTGGATTGAGGATTTGGAAGCAGTGGCCATGAGTGGATCCAACGACTCATCGTTTGATGGTATGAGTCATGATCTAACTCATGGAAAACTTCAGAAGTCAGGGATAGGTAGTGTTGGTAATGGGTGGTAACCAGAGTCGTTATAAAATAATGTACTACTCATGGTTTTGATCATGACCTTGCAATTTGCGTAATAAGTAAGGGTGTTTTTCTAATTCCTAAGCTTCTAAGCCCTAAAATACATCATTTTAAGCCCTAAAATAGGTGTTTTAAAGGAGCAAACCTATTCTAAGTCCTTCCCATGCATTCAAGATTAGAACTTCCCCATTGAAAATCAATCTTAAACTCTTCAATTTCTTCTTCAAACTTTGGGCTTTCAAAGTCAAGTGTATATTCAGGTTACCTAGGTATTTAGGCCTATGATTGAGAGTCTTTCATCCTCATGATAAAAAATTCTCCCCTTAATTCTATGAATTTAAGTTCTAGATGTTCATAATCTTATGTTTCATCCAAATTTTATGAAATTCTCTATGATTTATTTATGGAATTCTCTCATGTTGAAAAACACGTTTGTGATTTAAGGGAAGATTTTTATACCTATTTTGATTATAACCATGGTTTCAAGTTCTTATAAAATTATGGCCAATTATGCAAGTTTCATGAAAAGTCAAGTTTATGATTCTATTTTGATTTTGATTCTTCAAGCTCTCAATTAAGGATTTATGATTTATGATATGGTTTCCTACAATTACTCTTCATAACTTAATGGAATTTCAATTATGGTGATTTTCTCAGCATGTATGTTGTTAATGATTTTAAAGAGTTTATGATTTGGGTCGACTAACATGCCCTTATTTCATGGCTAACACATTTCAAGTATGACTGCTTATGATGATTTAATACATTCATGTATTTAATGTACGATTTCAAGGATAATTATATACTCATGTGAATGTTTTTGGAAGTAGTATCTAGCATCGAGTAGGTCTTGCTGGGTAAACTCGTAGATCTCGTAACTACATGCCACTATAGGTTGATATTCTTGGCTGGCCCCTATGGGGTCCCTACTAGTGATATCACCTCATTTATGTCCCTGCTCTGGCAAGTGGGGACGGCTCTGCCCACTTAGGATATTTGAGGCATCATATAAGCTCTATCATGATGGTGCTGTTAAGACGAGTCCTCCCATTATTCTTTTGGTAATTCTAGGCATTGTCATGTTTACGATACTTTGGCTCAAGTTTTGATTTACAAGGTTCCTCTTATGATGACGATTATGACTAGTTATGAATTACTTTTGAAACCTTGAGCCTCATGTTTGTGTTATGATTATCGGGCCCATATTTTGAATTATCATACCCCATGAACTCTATGTATTTTATTAGACCATTTTTCTTATCTTGCATATTCAGTAATATTCAAAGTACTGACCGCATACTCTATGTTGTATTGTTTCATGATACAGGTACGAGCGAATGTGGACTCAGACGCGCCATTAGTCCTACTTTGTATCATCTAGTTTAGCCCGTGTTGGTGAGTACTCATTGATCTTGGCACATTTATGTGCCCAAAAGATATTTTATAACTTAATTTTAGCCATGTGTGCTAATTTAATTAATTACATGTTATTATTTGTGTATAGTTTTGGTGCCGAACTAACCAACAAGATTAAGTCTTTGTTTTGTAGGTGCAATATGCTTGGGGCGGGGGGGAATATGATGGTTAATACATAAGAAGGAATTTTAGAAGCAGTAAGGAAGATGGTACAGCTGCGCGGTGGCTTCCTGTGGTCACTAGCGTGCCATGTTACTACAGGCGCACCTAATGTCATGCCACTGTGTGTGCTACAAGGTGCTGCTGTGTGCCATGCCCTCGTGTGATGGAAATGTGCCACGCCTGCCAAAGTGTGTGATCGGCGCGTGTTACCGGGCAACGTGCACCAACAGACCAAGACATGCCGACGCCACATTCCAGTGCATCCGCACAGGTCCACGCCCATGATTCTTGAGCCGTGTGATAGGCATGCGGTCACTTGAGCCATTTTGGGCATGAAAATTTTTTTGAATTTTTTTTCGCTTTATTACAAATTGAACCCTTAGCTTCTAAATTGATTATCACGAAATGTTTTTAGGAAAGATGTTTTTCTTATCTCTTTTAACCATTCTTGTAAATGCTTTAATTCAAAAGATGTTTTTGAATCATTGTATCACGAATACGAGTGGCTAAAACCCTTCTTCTAGGGTTGAGACCACATGGTATGATTGTTTTTTGTCTTTAAATTTATCTTAAATTTATCTTAACGATCTCATTAAGTTTTATCATTTTAATGATTGATCACCATCAAAATGCATGTATTAATCTTTAGGTAAAATTCGAAAGAGTAACCTAGTTAGAATTAAGAATGCGGAAGCAAGTTCAGTTCTACCGTACGGGAAGATACCTAATTCGCCTTGCATGGTTATAAACTGGCACAGGCTAGACACCTACTTAGAATTGTCACATCACCGCTCTAGAAGTAGTTGTAGAACCAAGTTAGGTCAAATATTAGAGGTTCTAGTTCATAACCAAGGGCGTAACCCGTAAATCACTCCACAGTTAATTGTTCATAAATTAGGACGCCACATCCCCGCTCAATGATGTAGTTTGAGATGAATTTTGTGTTTACAGGCTCGAAATACCATGAACTTTACAGTAACTTTGTGAGACAACAGATGAAAGCAAATACTTGAACTGAGTTGGATGTAGCATTGCATGATTGTTAGGCCTTAACCCTGGATGCTTCTTATGACATCTTTTACAATTATTTTGTGATCATTTAGATTTAGAAACAAAACTCCAAATATTTGCAACCAACACTTGTCAAATTTAATTTAACACATGAAATTGATAATTCAAGTAAGAGACTAGTGCCTGTGGGTTCGACATCCGGCTCTTGAAGAGTCACTTTACCACGGTATTAACGCATACGCTTACGCATGCACTGGGGTGCACACTCATATTTTGAGGGAATTTCTATCTTAGTTTGATGTTTGTTAATTAGTCCCTTAATTTTTAGCAAGCTTGTTGGGGATGTTGTCCCATCGCCTCATCGTGACAATTTAGGAGGCTGACTGTGACATTATGTGGATGTTCCGGCCTTGTTGAGTGTTGACTCTTTTATGCTTTTATGATATATGTATTCGGACTTCCGCTTTCTCATGAAATATTTAAAAAGTTCCCAATTTAGTTATACTCTTTGAAATGTTATGTATGTGTGATAACGCTCAAACTCACGCTTTCGGCAAAGTACAGCTTTGATGTTGTCAATAAAGAAACCTAACAAAAGAGGTTACGGTTGAACGCACAGGGAATAAGGTAAGAGATAGACTAAAAATAGTACTTAAACTTGTTGGTAAGCTATCTACAAATTGGGGTTTAAATAAAAATAACATTAAAACAAAATTGTAATTGTGATTGATATCAAGATTTGCAAATAACTAGGGTAAGTGTTCCCCATGGTTCATAACTACACGGTATACCCACGGATCAATCCCAATGCTTACTTGTAGAACTAATAATTAAGGTTCATCCAAATAACTGGTTCATCCCTATTGGATGACTATACCAATCAACGGGTTAGGGTCTCATGAGCGATTTTAAACTAATCGTTATCATATGATACAAATTTAACTATCCCGCATCTGATAGCTCAAGTTAGTATTAACATCATAAAGACTAAGGCTTTGTTGTAATTCTCTTTTCCTAATCTCTATTTCTCTAGGCTTAAGCAAGTAAAGAATTCGGGAAAGTCCTAACGTTGAACACCATTAAGAAATGTTTAAAGATGAAGAGAATATAATACAAGTTTACCATTGGTTTTGAATCATTTTTGTGTAACCCTATTTAATTATTCCACCATTGTTCCTACAACCCTAGTTGTGGAGGTTTTTTATTCTCATGATTGTAAGATATAATCACAAATCATAGACAAACACATAATTAAATACTTACAGCAATAATTGGAAGAAAATCAGATCTGAATATCAAAGAACAACATCAAGAATAATGGATGGAATCAAGAGTTTGATCCCTAAGAATTGCTCTTCAAAACTTGATAAAATTCACAAACAAAGATTCTTCGCACGCCTACTCGCTTCGTTTCTTTGTACTGACTAAAATAAAACATAAAATCTATTTATACAGACATTAGAAGATTTTTCTTAAGTTAACATAGAATTTTTTTGATATTCCAAGTGCTTCGATCAGACAATGATCAACCAATGACCCGTAGTAGGATTGTACGGGTCGTACTACTTCTCGTACATCCTTGGTCCCATTTTTCTAAGTGTTGGTAGGCTGGTACGATTCTCTACAACAAATTCTACGAGTTGTATAATGCATCCGTGGTTTGGCCTTGAGAACTCTGACATCTTCTGGAAGTTTTCCACGAGTGTTGTGGTATGCCCTCAGACCTTCTTCCTATGACTTGTACTACTTGTTGTGTTTGAAGTTCTTCCATGTCTTGAAGAATCTCCCGAAGTTCACCATGGATCATGAAGTCGTGAGGGCGGTGAAGCACATATGTGAGTCCATCCGTACCAAGAGACTTCCTTGTGCAAATTTCTTTGAACAATTCCACAACTCTTGGTATGGCTCGTACCATCTTGGTACGGTTGATACCGAGAGTCGTATGTTGTCTTCCTCTATTCCAGCCTTATGACTTTCACCACGATTCTCGCACGGCTCGTACAATCAAGGTACGACTCGTACTGCGACTTGTACTTGGCTGATTTTCTGCATTTTTAGGCTTCTTTTGCACATTTTTTCTCCAATACTTATTTTCTCTCGAATCAAAGTGCAAAAGTTCTTATATCCATATAAACATATATAAGTCCATGCTATTTTCCTCAGTTTTAAAGGCCAAAAGTGTTGTAAACTCATAGCACCCTCAACTTTAGACTTTTGCATGTCCTCAGGAAAAGAAAGTAAAAAAACTAAACACGTCGCTTAACTAGAAAATAAACCTAGGATACTACAACCAACAATCAACAAAACCTTGCACTATAAGCTCAAACAACTTTTGACCCTTTTCCCGTGGAACCAAATCAGCACATGTAGTTCAAATAACCACAAAACATGATAAACAGGGATCAAGATATGTCATATAGCTATTAAAAGATAGTCAAGTCATCACCAATGCTTTTTTTACATGCATAACTAGTAGAGTTAAACACAAAACCATATACCCTCACAAAGAAATGAAGTCCCCCTTAGATATAGTAAAATATGAAACATAGAGATGTAATAAGTAAGACTCTGCATTCTCACAAAGAAGTTTCAATACTGTATACGTATACCATAGAGCCAATTTTTATTTTTTTCTACTTCGGTTTGCCAGATGGTTAGGCTAGGATCACTATAGGACTTTGGCTTAGATAAGGTAGGCTTTCGGGTTGGGTATGATAGATATGAAATCTTTTGAGTGACTAAACCCCTCCTTGGCACTACATACATGTGGCACTATTTTTTTTCTACTTTTTCAACCTTTTTTATTTTTTTCACCTTTTCCTCCCTTTTCACCCTTTTTATGTACTTATATGAGTGTGATGTGTTGTCAAACTTTTCATGCATCTTTGTTTTTTGTATTTCCTTAATTTTTCTTTCTTTTTCTTTTTCTTTTGTCACACAACACCTCATTTTCACCTTTTTTCTTTTCTCTTACTTTATCACCTTCCCACTATTTATGCACCCCTACTCTAGCCACCCTCTACTTAGGCATTTTGCCTATGTTGAGGTTCACATTGTCCAAGGAGGGACCAGGACCAAAAGAAGTTTATTATAAAAATGAGTACGGTTAATGGGTTAATCAAATAAAAACGGTTCATTTAAGGCTCAAAATCAAGATCAAGGGTATTATATAATTTTGGTAGGGTCATTTAAGCTAAAAATGGGCTAAACAAAAAGGGCCTATGATCCTTTCCTAACCAACCATCTTAAAACCTATGTAAAGACCAACCAGGTAATTTCTAGATCCTCTACGAGTATTAAACTAGGTATCAGACCTCACTCACTCATAGTACATGTCTTGCATTCATTCTACCTGTCCGGTTTATACATGGCTAACAAGAACTATTCATGCTAATACACTAAATGACACAAAAAGATCCACAAAAATCATGCTTTGCAATCAACAAGTCCATAGCTAATCATCAAAAATTTTTAAACAAGGCCAATTTTTACGAATTCAAAACTAGTTCAATTTATTGCTTGAGTACTCCTAAGATACTTTCTAATTAAACAAATATCACAAACATAAAATAGTAAACATGAAGGTTCTAATAGATAGCTTTCCTAAGGGAAAAGAAACACGACAAGAAAAACCCTCGGACGAATTAAAAAATCCAAAAATACAAGTACACCCCTCCCCTTTTTACAAAGCATGCTTCGTCCCCGAAGCATAAAATGTAAAGAAGAGGGAAGGGAACATACCAATGGTTCACTAAGAGCTTCTGTCATCCTTCTGAAGAGGTACCTTCGCTGCAATCTGGTGCTGGCGGTGGCCAGCGCACTGACTGGTGTATCAATAGGAGGAGTGGCTACCCCCTCAGTAGTAACAACTGTCTCTACAATCTTTGGAATCATCAGGGCTGAATGTGGCTCGCCCGAAGGGTCCCTTCCACTCGTAAGCTCTACCTGGGCCGTGGTGGAGCTACACGCTCCTCTAGCACTCTCAAGCAGCTCCGATTGATGCATGTTGTCAGTCTGCTAACTCTCCAATCTTTCCTGCTTTCGTTCTGTCTTCTCTTGCTTTCTTTTCTTCTTTGGGGTCTCGTCTCCTTT
This sequence comes from Datura stramonium, assembly GCA_018107945.1. Lineage (NCBI taxonomy): Eukaryota > Viridiplantae > Streptophyta > Magnoliopsida > Solanales > Solanaceae > Datura > Datura stramonium. The sequence goes on along the minus strand of JACEIK010001818.1, from coordinate 126,775 downwards.
GGGGTCTCGTCTCCAATATCCTCAGAGACTCTCTTTTTCCCTTTCTCCTTCTCTACTCCCGTGGTCTCCCAATAAGCTGCCAGATCAAGCTCCTCATCAATACCAGCACCGAGGATGGGAAAACTGGGGGCTGCTATGATTGCCAACTGCCATAATGATAGTTTGGCCACTTGACTCCGAAGAGCCCGCAACTCCTCATGGAGGCTGCTTGTGTCAGTCTGCTTAGCCATACGCATGTTGAATCTGGTCTCAAAACCATCTAGTATGGTGTGTAGGCCTGTGCAATTGTCTCAATCTCAGCTTCTACCTAAGGCTTGACATTCTCCATCATTGAATGAACCTTTTTATCAACTACGATCAGTCTCTTGACTAGATTTTTGAGAAATTCCTGAGGCACTAGCATGTACCCGACTGGAGTTTTGCTCGGGAGGCTCATAGGTGGTGTGGTAGAGGTTCTAGGAGCTGAATTTGAATGACCGACATCTGTAGCTTGTGTCTCACCCTGTTCCTTTGAGGTGGGGACATTCACTTGTGTGCCCCCAACTGTTCGTGATAGTGGGACTGTGGTGGAAAGTCGGGCCCGACTCATCGGGTTCATCTCATCTCGGATTAGGCCAATATCAGCGTTTCACTGTCCTCTGATCAGGTGCTCCTCACCATGACTCACCTTTATGCCCGCCTTTTTGCACAATCTAAAAAAGAGACTCAAGAGTGGGATGGCCCTCGAGATATTGATGGGGTATCCAGACATGATACAAGACACCAAAACTGCTCTGTCTACACTTAGGGTGTTATCATTTACAGTCGGGGCCAACCGGTGGCGCACTAATGTCCAACAGGCTTTTGCTGTGAAGTTTAAAGAGTTCTTTGTGACCTTCTTGCTGCTAGTGACCCATTCTGCCTCTTCTTTGTCCTCATCAATCATTCCGGACAACAATTGAATCTGCCTCTGTGTCTTGTCAAAACCAAGCTGCTTGATCTATTTTAAAGCCTCCACCTGATAGTCATATTCTCGTGTAGCATGTGGTGGTATGAACTGGGGCCCATATAATACTCGAGGAACTTGTAGGCTTCGGGCTGGGTATGGTAGATATGGGATTTTTTTAAGTGACTAAATCCTTCCTTGGTACTACATATATGTGGCTCCATTTTTTTCACTTTTTTCATCCTTTTTACTTTTTTCACTTATTTCCTCCCTTTTCCCTCTTTTTATGCACTTGTATGAGTGTGGTGTGTTTCTTCAAGCTTTTTGATGGATCATTCTCTTTTTGAATTTTATTTTTCAATTTTTCTTCTTTTTCTTTGGTCATACCACACCTCATTTTTCACCTTTTTTCTTTTCTCAACCTTTTTCACCTTCCTGCTATTTGTGCACCCCTACTCTAGCCACCCTAAACTTAGATATTTTGCCTATGTTGAGGTTCACAATATCCCAGGAGGGACCAGGGCCAAACATTTTACAAATTTGACTAGTTGTAAGAGGTTGTTCGACTCCAACCTCTTAGTTGGGTTCTTTATTGACAACGACCACTTCATGCTTTGTCAAGAAATGTGAGTTTGAGTGTTATCAAATAGTGGCACGGGGGAATACGACTAAGATTAGATTAATTTCTTGTATTTGACTTGTGGTTGTTATTTCCCCATCTACATTTTCTTTGTTTTGTTTTGTGATTCATTCAGGACAACACCAAGGGAGCGACCTTTGCGAACACCCAGATGGAACACAAGAAGATACTAGTGTCTGTGGAAGAGATGTTGACTATTGATACATTAGTAGTTGTCTTGATGAACAATGAAGAAAATGGGGTACCGGGGTACACGGAGCTGGTGAATTCCCTTGATGGAATGGAGTCATATAACTTCAGACCAAAGAAGTTAGACCTTGATTTGAAGAACCATTCAATGCCGCCAGTAAAGCTATCAGTAGAGGAACCACTAGTCCTTGAACTGAAGGCACTGCCTCCCCATCTCAAATATGCATTCTTGGGTGAGGACAACACTTTTCCAGTGATTATTGCAACAGATTTGACGGACTGGCAAGTAGAAGCTTTGGTCGCAGTATTAAAAAGACAGAAAAAGGCAATTGGCTGGACCATAGCTAATATCATTGGGATCCCTCCAGGTATATGTACTCATAAGATACAGCTCAAGCCAAACTGCATACCAAGGATAAATCATCAGTGACGCCTGAACCCACCAATGCACGAAGTAGTGAAAAAGGAGATTATCAAGTGGCTAGACGTTGGTGTAGTCTACATCATTACAGATCGCAAGTAGGTGAGTCTGGCATAGTATGTACCAAAAAAAGGCGGGATCACAGTGGTAACCAATGAGAAGAATGAGATAATACAGACATGACTAGTCACAGGAAAACGTGTATGCATGGATTACAGGAAACCCAACCATTGGACCCAGAAGGACCACTTTCCAATGTCGTTCGTGGATCAGATGCTTGACAGATTGGTAGGTTAAGGTTGGTAGTATTTTCTTGATGGATACTCAAGGTATAATCGAATCACTGTAGCCCCAGAAGATCAAGAAAAGACTACCTTCATCTACCCGTATGGAACATTTGCTTTCAGAAAAATGCCATTTGGATTGTGCAATGCACCAACCATATTCTAACGCTGCATGATGTCGATATTCTCAGATATGGTGGAGGACACCATTAAAGTATTCATGGATGACTTCTCAGTTATAGGTGACTCATTCGAATATTGCCTCAAACACTTGGGAAAAGTGTTAAACAGATGCGAAGAAACTAATCTGGCCCTTAGTTGGGAAAAATATCATTTTATGGTCAAACAAGGAATAGTGCTGGGTCACGAAATCTCTGGAAAAGGGATTGAGGTGGAAAAGGAAAGAATTGAAGTTATAGCAGGTTTTCTACCCCCTATTTCCATAAAAAGGGTTAGAAGCTTTTTAGGGAATGCAGGTTTCTATAGGTGGTTTATTAGGGTCTCTTCAAAGATTTCACAGTCATTATGAAAATTGCTTGAGAAGGAGGCAAAGTTCTTGTTTGATGATTCAAGTCTAAAAGCTTTTGAGTTCTTGAAAGAGAAACTCACCACTGCTTCTGTTGTCATAGCTCCAAATTGGTCTCTTCCGTTTGAAGTAATGTGTGATGCTAGAAAGATTTCTCTCGATGCTATCTTGGGCCAACAGAGAGAAAAGTTTTTCCATCCTATCTATTATGATAGTAAAACACTCAACACAACCCAAAAGAACTACATTGTCACATAACAGGAGTTGCTAGCAGTGGTCTTCGCAATCGAGAAGTTTCGAGCATACTTGCTTGGAACTAAGGTGATCGTTCATATAGACCATGCTTCTTTGAGATACCTGATGTCTAAAAAGGTTTCTATACCTAGGTTTATTAGTTGGGTGCTGTTTCTTCACGAATTCAAGTTTTAGGTCAAAGATAAAAAATGGACCGAAAATCAGGTAGCTGATCACTTATCCAGGCTAGAGTATGAGGCTAGGCAAAGAGAGGAGATTGATATTGATGATGCATACCCGGACGAGCAGGTACTAGCAGCATCTCAGGACTTGATTCCTTGGTTCACTTACTTTGCAAATTATTTGGTTAGCGACATGGTCCCAACAGACATGACTCCCCAACATAAGAAGTTCTTATTCGATACCCAAAGATACTATTGGGATGAACCATATTTATTCGCATTTGTGCAGATGGGATCATTTGTAGGTGTGTACCAGAGGTAGAAATGTTGAGCATTCTGGAGGCTTGTCATTCATCCACAATTGGGGGTCATCATAGTGGTATTCGAACTACACATTAAATCTTGAATGCGGGTGTTACTGGCCCTCTATTCACCAAGATGCCTATGATTATTCTAGGGCATGTGATCAGTTTCAAAGACAGGGTGGCATTACTCGCAAACTTGAGTTACTATTGACCCCTATTCTAGAAATTGAGTTATTTGATGTATGGTGTATAGATTCCATGGGCCTATTTGTTAGTTCATATGGGATGAAATACATCTTGGTGGCAGTGGACTATGTCTCCAAATGGTTGGAGGCTATTGCACTACCTAACAATGAAGGCAAAAGTGTTATAACATTTCTGTGGAAGCACATATTCGCTAGATTTGGCACTCCCAGAGTAATCATCAGTGATGGTGGATCACAATTTTGTAACCGCCTCTTTAGAACCCTGCTGGAGAAATATGGCATCAAGCATAAGGTGGCAACACCTTACATCCTTAGTTAAGTGGACAGGTGGAGGTTTCAAATAGGGAGATAAAGACCATTCTTGCCAAAACAATGAATATTAATCGGATAGATTGGTCTAGAAAGCTCGATGATGCACTATGGGTCTATCTAACAACTCAGAAGATCCCCGTTGGTTCATCTCCATATCAACTGGTCTATGGAAAATCATGTCATCTGCAGGTCGAATTTGAGCATAAGGAACTATGGGCTCTAAAAAAGCTGAATTTGAACTGGAATGAAGCAGCCAAGTTGAGGCTTGACCAGCTCAATGAGTTGGATGAATTCCAAGTTGGAGCCTATGAGAGTGCATCCATTTTTAAAGAAAGAATGAAGATTTATCATGACAAGCAGATTGCAAAAAGGAAGTTTAACACGGGTGATCTGGTCCTACTATTAAACATAAGGCTTCGTTTGCACCCTGAAAAGTTGAAATCTAGATAGAGGCCTTATAGAGTGGTGCATGTATCCCCATACGGTGCAGTGGAACTTGAGAATAAAGATGGAAAAAGGTTCAAAGTGAACGGGTAAAGAATAAAACTATATCTTGGAGATATGGAGGAATTAAGAGGAATCGAGGCAGTGTACCTTGACGATGCCTGAAGAGTCACAAAAGTTACGTCGTGCTGCAACGTTAAATCAGGCAGTGCATGAGAGGTAACCCATGGATGAAGCACATAGGTAGATGATTTAGAACTTTCCCGATTGGTCTTTACATAGGTTTTAGGATGGCTGGTTAGGAAAGGATCACATACCATTCTTGTTTAGCCTATTTTTAGCTTAAATAACTCTACCAAAATGATATGATTCCCTTGATCCAAATTTATGAGCCTTAGATAGACCATTTTTCTTTGATTAACCAATTAACCGTACCCATTTTTTTTATAATGAACCTCTTTTGGCCCTGGTCCCTCCTTGAATATTGTGAACCTCAACATAGGCAAAATGCCTAAATTGAGGGTGGCTAGAGTAGGGGTGCATAAATAGTAGGAAGGTGAAAAAGGGAGAGAAGAAAAAATGTGAAAAATAAGGTGTGGTGTGACCAAAGAAAAAGAAAATTCAAAAATAGAATGATCCATGAAAAAGCTTGAAAAAACACACCACACTCATACAAGTGCATAAAAAGGGTGAAAAGGGAAGAAAAAAGTGAAATAAGCGAAAAGGGTTAAAAAAGTGAAAAAAATGGAGCCACATGTATGTAGTGCCAAGGAAGGGTTTAGTCACTTAAAAGATACCATATCTACCATACCCAGCCCGAAAGCCTACATTACAAGCTAAAGCAAGTCCTTTAGTAATTCTAACCTAACCATCTAACAAACCGAAGTAGAGAAAATACGGGCAAGCCTATGGTATCCGATATACAGTAATTGGAACTTCTTCATGAGAATGAGAGTCTCGCTGCTTCAGTCCCATGTTATATATTTTACTATATCTGTGAGTGGGGGACTTTATTTGCTGTGAGGGTATATGGTTTGTGTTTAACTCTACTCGTGGTTTGTGCAAAAAGCATTGGTGATGACTTGAATACCTGTTAATAGCTAGATGACATGTCTTGATCCCTGTTTATCATGTTTTGTGGTTGCTTGTAGTGCATGTGCTAATTTGGTTCACGGGAAAAGAGTCAAAAGCTTTTTGAGTTAATAGTGCAAATTTTATTTTCTTTGGCTGAGGACATCCAAAAGTATTAAGTTGGAGGTATTGATGTGTTGTGAGTTTACAGTACTTTCAATGCTTAAAACTAAGAAAATAGCATGGACTTAAGTATGTTTATATGAATATGAGGCACTGATAATGTCCAAAATATATCCTTAATGCAAAGAATATACACGGCTGAAGTATCAAAACAAGTAACCCAATGAGTGCCGGGGTTGAATCCCATGAGGACTAGGGAATGATAGTTTCCAGTGTCGATTGAGAAATTGACTTTATCTTGCACCACGTAAATTTAATATAAAAACAAAAAAATTGGGGGAGTTTAAATTTTCGGAGAATTGTATTGGTTGATTTAGCGAAATAAAATAGCAAGATCAGCTAAGTTGTCAACAAAGATGTCAAAGACTAGAGGTGCGGTGTAGATGAAATACGAACTAGATTAGGACATGCCAGGTCATCTTATGAGTTCAACAAGTGTAAATAATCTCATGAAGTGTGTAATTACAGCTTTATAGCCTTCTAAATACCTCACACTAGAGTTTTGTCAAACCTCTAGTAACAATTTTAGTTGAACCCGATTTGATTTGAATTAGTAACTGCACTAATTCCTAGCTATTAGCTGCTAATAAGGAAAAAGAATGCAATTTCAGCTAGTACTAGACTAATTTCGCACTCTCTTCTCCACAACCACTACTAAATTCTCTTCCAATACTTAATTATTCTTCTTAAGCAACAATCAAGCAAGAATAGATAGACCCATATCATATCAATGGATATTCCTTTATAGATAGAAGAGAATATAATAGATTTACACTTGTATGAACAATATGAAGATGACTCTAGAAATACCCAATCCAATTGAGTATTCATCATCACACACCTCTAATTAATGATTCTAGCTACTCAGTTAAAAAAATCAAAAACACATTTATCAATAACAACATTGAATTTAATAGCAAGAGTAGATAAATTAACTTCACAAAATAATCTTCAACAATAGATGAAACTTAGTAGTACAAAAGAGGAAATAGAACAAAGTACTTTCTTCAATTTTCAATCAGAATCTTCCTCTCTCAGCTAAGAGAATGTTCTTCAGCAAAAAAGGGAAACAATGATGTGATGTAAGCTTTGTTCTCTCTTAAAAATCTCTATTTCTATCTTTCTCTCTGAGTACAAAGTACTTTTTCTCTATTTATATCCTGAAAAGTAGGGCACTTTTTATCTCTTTTCTAGTGTTGGATGAGTTTACCCCCATGAGCACTGATCTGGAACCAGTGGAAGCATCGGCAGTTTTCTGGTTACAATCCGTGAATCACCGGGTGTCTTTTTCGCATCTTCACTAAATTTCAGTGAACACCGGCGGTTCACCTGGCATTTCGTCGATGCAAATATGTGAACCACCGGGTCTCTAAGCCATTTTCCAAAACTTTTGGGTATCATTCGGCGACTGGATCGGAGACTTGCCGCTAGAAAGTCATGAACCGCCGGTGGAATTTAATCCTCTGAGGCAGTGATATTCATCCTTTGGCCTACGTCTCGCCGATTTTCATCTACGAATCGCCGATTCGCTCTCACTCCCTTCTTTTTGCTCCATCTTTTGCTCTTTTCTTCACCTTTAGCCATTCGCACACAACAAAAGCAAAAAGGGCATAAAATCCAAATAATCAACTCAAGAATAAAACAAAAATTCATGTTTTAGAGCCTAACGAGTTGGTAAATTACCAACTCATCAAACCCCTAAACTTAAATCGTTGCTTGTCCTCAAGTTATGCAATACTCAATTATTGAGGAATATGCCACCTCTATTCATAATTAGACCTTGCCAATCACCTGGACTAGGACAACCTTAAAAATACTCACCACGCTCAACGAAAAGGAGAAGAAAATACCCTAAAAGACTAAAATAATAAAGATGTTTCAAACAGGCAACCACTTTCTACCAAGCAAAACTTATGAAATGAATCATTTAGCAAAACAAGGGCATTGCTCAACTAAATAACACACATAGCATCTCAAGTTATAATCACTGCAAATTCAAAGCTTGCCTTAGAGTTTACACTCCTTTCCCTATTTCCACCTTAACTCTAAATGCTCTTGCATCCCCAAAAAGGAATGATGCCACTCACCAAAATAAGGATCCCTATACTTTTGGTCATGTGATCATTTGAATGCACATAAGGGATTATTTGGAAGAGACACTCACACTCACTCTCCAAAAAGAAATCTTCATGTATACACTTGACACATAGGTTTGCCCTTCATGTAATTCGCTACTAATGTAGAGTAACTGCACCTGGAATCATTTAGGACTTGCGGGTTATGATGTAGGCTTGGGGTAAGGGTAGGATGAACATTTGGCTATAGTGACTAGATCCCCCCTAATGCTTTTTGTAACATACCTTACATCAATTCCACTCACTTCACCTTCTTTCCCTTCTTTCCTTGTTGTTGACTTTCATTTCTTTAACAATCCCCCTTATAACCCCTTTTTCTTTAACAACTAGCCTTATTACCTCAAGAGGAAACACCGATTCACACAAATTGTATTTTTCTTTCTGATTTATCCTTTGGGGATTTTTGACAAAAGATGGCGTTGCCTTCACACTGTAATTCTTATCTTCCCCCTTTGTTTTGCATACCCCCAAACTTAGGCTTTTGCCTCATTTTCCACAAATGTTTTTTATCACTCCCTCTTTCTTAGTCCTTAAACCTCATTTCATCACTTATCTTATCACTAGCATTTAGGGAGAATGGGGGCCAAAAAGAGGTATTAAGAATGGTCGTGAGGCTTGTAATGTGGTTTCCAAAGAAAGGGCCTAAGGCTCAACATTGGCTAACAAGGATCAATGCTCATGGAGGGCATATGGGTGAAGTGAATAGACAAAGGAAAGCCTAAACTCATGTTCTTAGCGCAACTATATCTAGGATTTCTCCTTGAATCACATTTGGGGCAAGTTCTAGACAAGATGTAATGCATGAGATTCATTAAAAATGTCCTCACCATACAAGGAATCATCCTTAAAGGGTCTACAAGAGTCATTCTCAACACAAGACACCAGATTAGGATGTCAAAGCAAGCAATCATCATAAGTCAAGCAGGGAATTTACAATGTATGACAAAAAATACTATGCTACTATGTCACCACTTGCTCACTATCTTCATTTTCATGCCCTTATTTTACTTCTTTTTTCGGTGGTGCCTCTCAAAACAACTTCACAAAAGACTCAAAGCAACACAACATTTTCCCTTAAGAATATCGCCACTCAATCCATCATTGGGAAAAACCAACCCGGTTTGACAACAAAAATAACGAAAAATAAAAGAAAGCTCCTTGGAAAAGAACCGTGGTTAAAAGAAAACCCTCGGTGTTTCTAATTTCTACACTACTATTTACAATGGCAAAAAAAGAAGAAGACTTTGGGTCATTTCATTCAAGATTTTCAAGATTTTGCAATTCAAATAAAAGGCCCCATTTAGTCACTTAATCACTCATTATAAAAAAAACTGAACCAAATCATTCATTCATTCATTTGAAAACAGGACACACCCAATAAGGGCAATCATCAATCATTGAAATAAAACCTAACAGCCCGATAAAGGCTGGACATACTCAGACTAAAAAAAACAACAAAACATCAAAAGAAACATCCATCGCTAGCCCCCTCATCAATTACACTCATCCCTCCCCCACATAAGAGCATACATTGTCCCCAATGTAAATATGCAGAAGGGAAAGGGACAAGGAACTCCCTGAGTGGGTTACTCCTCCTCATAATCAGCATCTGCGTTACCACCATCACCACCACTGGCCTCACCTAGCCTAGCGAAATCATCTCCCAGCCCTTCAAACAGATCATCAATTGGCCCCTAAACTGAGGAAGGAACAGCCATTGCAACATCCAAGACGCTCATGTCTGGCACTTCTAGCGAAGTTCGACACTTCCACTCGTGCACCTCGGTACGGAGGGAAGTGACTACCCCTTCTACTGCGTCCACCCTCTTGCATAGAGTGGCAACATTCTCGTACAATGACTTGAGCTCTTTCTTGATTGTTTTAGCAATGAGTGCTGGGAGGCTCTTAGCCAAATGTTGAAGTTGGTTTTCGTGTGAGTTCTTCATCTCCACAAGTTGATAGAGACCACTTGGCTTAGAGGATTGTGGAGGGGGAGAAGATTCTCGCTGAGGCATGTCACCCGATGCTTGGCTCGACATTGACGGCTGAGGCACATTTTACTCTAGGGTGATTGGAGATTGGTCTGACCCATGGGAGAGGGACTCTTCTTGCACTCCAAAGGCCTGCAGTCGCTTTCTTTTTACTTCCGGTGCCTCGGCATCTCTCTTCCTCTCAATATCTATCACACCCGAAGCAACAAAAAGAGTTTCATCTGGGAATAGAGGCACCTCAGCTGCTGTGCAAAGCTGGGAAATTAAGACGGCGTAGGGCATTGAGGTACTGGACTGCTGGGACTTTTTCTTCATTTGCTGAGCTATAATTTCCCTAATGTTAATAGGGACTCCCATCATATTCAAGCAATAAGGATTTTGGTTTCAAGATTCACCCTCTTCTCATTTTTAGAGGGGATTATTCGAGCACAAAAAAAATCGAGCCACAGCTTGGCCTCAAACTTCAAGTCATGGCGATAGATTTCGCCACCCATAGAGGCCCAAAGAGGATCACCAATAGCTATGATGCAGCCTAACCAAGCGAACTGATCCATCATATCAACCACCCTTGCCATGTACTCGGTAGAGGAGTCAACTTCGTCCTCCCATAACAGGTAATTTATGGCCGCTGAGGTTATATCAACCTCCACTCCCCGGATCATCATTGATGGCAAGCATGGGAAATCATCCACTTTGCCCATGTGCTACATACTCTCCTGTCGGGCCTGATATGAGGAATATAATTCAGCTACCAAGCTAGGGTATTATGGTGGAAGAGGGTTGGCAAATGCATGCCACTACCTGTCGATGAACTGTGCGGTGATGTTGGGAAAATCACCTTTCAACCCTGCCAAGTTGAACCGCTTCTCCATGGTGATTGATCGGCCTTGGAAGATGACGTAGTGCTCTTGTATATTGGGGACACAAAATATTATTGCCTCCTTTGCGTTGGAACGTGGTGGGGTAGCCTTTCCCTTGCCCTTGCCTTTGCTAGCAGAAAGGGCAGGGGCCTTTCCTTTTGTTGTGTTTCTTGTTGAAGACATGATATGTTTTTCTGCAATAATTATGTTAGTGACAAGAATTTGAAGCAAAAATTAAAAGAAAAGAAGACTAGTCTAAGGGAGAACTGAGAAACAAGGGAAAAACAAACAATCATTTAAAGAACCAATAGCACCGGCAGAGGATCGGCGATTCGCAAAAGGCATTTTATGGACCGTCGATTGCCCGCCGATGCCTTATAGAAAACTAGGAAAGTGTGAGGGTTTTGGCGGTTTAAGCGAACAATCACCGGTCCAGGTCATCGAACCGTCGATGTAGCACGGGATCCACTTAGTGGCCAGAGCCAATTTTCAAAGTGAACTGGCGCTCCATCAGCGATTTGCTGAATCTGACCGGCAAACTGCCGGACCTTATCATCCCCAAATTTCAACTCTCTATTCACAAGAACCCATTAACACACACTTACATCAAACATAATAAAAGAAGCATTACTCCATTCAAACACATATTCATGACGTTTAACCCTTAAGAATGGCGTCACCCGGTCTATCATCGGGCAAAACATTGTGCTTTATGCAAATGGGTTACTAAGACTTCACCCTTTTAAGAATTTCACACACAAAAGAACATCCCCGTTCCATTCAACAAGAATATCTAATTCAAAAATTCAACAAGGGAAACAAGGTGTTACTCCTAAATAGTTAAGCTCCAATGATAAAATTAAGACAAGGGCAAGAAAATTGTCACCAAATTGGGATACTGCTTGCACACACTTGAACTTCAAAAAGAGCTTAACTAAATCTTTCAATGGCATCTTGAGATAGATGTAGTGTAGGGAGTGTGGGTTTGGTGAGTGTGTCAGTGAAATATGGAGGGGGTATTATAGGTAAAGAATGGAAGTGTGATAGATTGAGGGGAAGGTGGAGAGTTTAATGTGGGTGTGTGTTGGTGGGAAGTGGGAAGGTGGGAAAGTGGATAGGTTGAAAAATGGATTAGTATGGGGAATTGGTGATGTTGGGTAACAGAAAGACAAAAATGGAATGAAAAAGTTTTGGGAAAAAGAGAACTATGGGAATATTTGTAGAATAGGGGTGCTGGTAAGGGATTTGGGATTTTGTGGGCCAACTTTTTAAGTTCCATTTTGTACTAACTTCGCACCTAGACCGGCGTGTCATCGGCAGTTCATCGAATCACATCGGCGGTTCGCTGCTGTGATTTCTTTTGCCATGTGGTTTTGTCCAGTGATCTGTTTCTTACCGGTGATCCACCTGCGGTTCTCGAATTGCATCGACGATTCGCTGGTTACCCGCCACTTCTGTGTCCAAGCTTCAGGTTTCCTATTCTCGATTTGCTATCCACCAGAGGCCCATGGATTTGATTTGGTGGTTCGCCGATGGGCCCACCAGTTCTTCGATCCAAACCTCAGCCTTCTGCTTTGTGCTCACCTTCATCGGCAGTTCGCGTTTCTAGACCGGCGGCTCGCCAGTCCCTCGACGTTCCTTCCTTCATGGTTTGTTTCTCCCTTGGTTCCTCATTTCACAGCTCCTACACAAACAAAAACAACAAAAAGATCAAATAATTCACTAAACACTTTGGTTGCCTCCCAAGAAGTTCCTTAGTTAACGTTGTGGACCGACGTAGACCCATGTTTTCAACAACTTTTTTCCAACGAGTCATCATTCGACTCCGTCTCCTTCAGTTCCAATCCCTTTTCCTCATTGTTATTTTCACTACTCTAACCACCGTGCATTCGTGGGGCATTTCAGCTGATGGACACACTTTGAAGGTGACTTCCTCACTTTCAACCTGAAATTTTAGCTCTCCAAGATCCACGTCCACCACGGCTCTCCCGGTAGCCAACAATGGTCTTCCCAAAATAATGGGAACCTTTGCATCCATCTCATAATCCAAAATAACAAAATCAACCGGTAGAATAAACTTGTGCACTCTTACCAGCACATCTTCTAGCACTCCCACCAGTCTTTTTATTAACCTATCTACCATTAGTAGCCTCATTGACATCGGTTTCGTGCTTCCGATTCCCAATTTCTTAAAGATGAGTAGGGGCATCAAACTTATGCCAGCGCCGAGATCACATACGGCCTTTTTAAACACACATATCCCAATTATGCATGGGATTGTGAAAGCTCCGGGATCCTCCCTTTTGGGGGAAAGATTACTCATTATCACCACACTACAATGGTGCATTTTCTCTTCATTGCCTACATCAACTACGTTTTTCTTCCTCAGCATATCTTTCATAAACTTTGCATCACCGGGCATTTGGAGTAAAGCATCCACTAATGGTATATTTATGGAAAACTTGCTAAACATGTCAATAAACTTTGTAAACTGGTCATCCTTCTTTTTCTTGATCAACCATTGTGGATAAGGAGGTGGGATTCTTGATTCAACCCTATCATCATAGGGGGCCTTCATGCCCGCCTCATTATCATCAGCATGGGGGAGGATTTCATCATCCTTTCCCTCTTTTCCTCATCAATCTTTTCTTCATTCTTTGGGGTCATTGGCGTTTTATCGACTTCATCTTCTTCAACTAATTTCAGGCTATCAACCTTACTAGGCTTCACCGGGGCATCTCCAATCACCTTGCCACTCCTAGTGACAATGTCCATGCATTGACCATCTTTCTTTGGATTAGGCATTGTGTCACTAGGAAGTGTTCCCTTCATTCGGGGGTTCATTCGAGCCGATAGGTGATTCATTTGGGTTTCCAAATGCTTGATGGAGGCAGAGTGTGAACTCACTGTTTGGGAGAGGTTAGACACCTTCCCTCTTAATTCCTTCACCCCACTCTCGGTCGGCTCAACCTTTTTCAAAACACTCGATAACATTTCTTCAATTTTTGAATTGCCCGCATCACTCACGCCTGACTGATTTTGAGGATTCCCAACCTTAGGAGGGGGAATATGTGGATTAGAACTCCGGTGATAGAGATCACTCTATTGGTTTGGCTCTAAATTACCCCACCTTTCATTCCTTTCAGGCCGTCCTTGTGGCTCACGATTTCTCCACACTTAGTTATAATCCCTTGGGAGCCATGGGCCTTGGTTTGCTCCTTAGAAGCCAGGTCGAGGACCTCCCATTTGGTTACCCATATACTGGCATTCCTCGTCATATCTTGGCGGTGATGACTGTCCTTCATATTGTAAGGGACATTGCCTTCCCACGACATTTACCACCTTTTGCCCTTCTCCCATCACATGCTTGGTCATCAATTCTAGTTATGTCATCATCTTGGTGAGATTTTCATCCCGCTCTTCATCCCTTTTCTGCAACTCTACCGCTAATGCACTTGAACTAATCTCATGAGTGGACACATTTGTTTCTCTTGTGTGCCAAGCCCTGTTTGTCTTTATCATTTGGTCTAGGAGGGCTTTGGCCAATCCATATGTTTGATCCATAATAGAACCACCATCTAGGTTGTTGGCCATGGACTTATTGATTGAATATAGGGCCCTATAGAAACTTTAGAGAAGCAATCCATCCGAAAATCCATGATTTGGGCAAAGAGCAACCTTCTTTTTAAACCTTAACCGCGCCTCGTGTAAAGGCTCTCCCGGTTCTTGCGTGAAATTTGTAATATCATCCCTCAACTGAAGCATCTTTGATGGAGGGAAAAAGCGGTCCAAGAAGGCCTCAGTTAGCTCCTGCCATGATGTAATACATCCCGGAGTGAGTTCCTCTAGCCACATTGTTGCCTCCCCCGTCAATGAAAAAGGAAAGAGTCTCAACCTGATTGACTCTTGATTGATATTTGTTATATTGAAGGGCTGACATATTTCCAAGAAATTTCTCAAATGATGATTTGCATCCTCACTTGGTTTATCGAAGAGCCCCTTCATTCGTAACAAGTAAAGCATGGTGCTTGTAACATGAAACACTATATCCCCTACCATTTATGGTGGTAGGCGAATAGCTCCTGCAACTTCTGGCATCACTGAATTATCTTTCTCGAGTTCAATGTTACCCTCCACTGAGTTATCCCTTGCTTGGGAGAGATGGATCATGTGTTTATGGGATCCTAACAACACAACAAACTCACATTAAGTAGCTACAATGCAAAACTATTTCAACTTAACAATCAACACAAGATCATCAAGCAGTAGTCCCCGGCTATGGTGCCATTTGTGATAACGTCAAAAATATATCCTTAATGCAAAGAATATACACGGCCGAAGTATTAAAACAAGTAACCCGATGAGTTCCAAGGTCAAATCCCACGAGGAATAGGGAATGATAGTTTCCAGTGTCGATTGAGAAATTGACTTTAGCTTGCACCACATAGATTTAATATAAAAACAAATAAAATTGGGGGAGTTAAAATTTTCAGAGAATTGTATTGGTTGATTTAGCGAAATAAAATAGCAAGATCATCTAAGTTGTTAACGAGGAAGTGAAAGACTAGAGGTGAGGTGTAGATGAAATACGAACTAGACTGGGACATGCTAGGTCATCTTATAAGTTAAAAAAGTGTAAATAATCTCGGGAAGTGGGTAATAACAGCTTTTCAGCCTTCTGATTACCTCTCACTAGAGTTTTGTCAAACCTCTAGTCATAGTTTAAGCTCAACCCGATTTTATTTGAATTAGTAACTGCACTAATTCCTAGCTATTAGCTGCTAATAAGGAAAGAGAATGCAATTTCAGCTATTTCTAGACTAATTTCACACTCTCTTCTCCACACCCACTACTAAATTCTCTTCCAATATTTAATTATTCTTTTTCAAGCAACAATCAAGAAAGAATAGATAGACTCATATCATAATCAATGGATATTCCTTATAGATTGAAGAGAATCTAATAGATTTACACTTGTATGAACAATATGAAGACGACTCTAGCAATACCCAATACAATTAAGTATTCATCATGACACACCTCTAGTTAATGATTTTAGCTACTCATAGTTAAGAAATTCAAAAACACAATCATCAATAGCATCATTGAATTTAATAGCAAGTAGATAAATCAGCTTCACAAAATAATCTTCAACAATACTTGAAACCTACTAGTACAAAAGGAAATAGAATAGAGTACTTTCTACAATTTTCAATCGGAATATCCCTCTCTCCACTAATAGAATGTTCTTGACAAAAAAGGAAACAAAGATGTGATGTAAGCTTTGTTACTGTCTTCAAAATCTCTATTTCTAGCTCTCGCCTCCCACGAGTGCAAGTACTTTTTATCTATTTATATCCTGAAAAGTAGGACACTTTTATCTCTTTTCGGTGTTTGGATGATTATACCCCCATAAGCACCGTGGGAATCGGAAGAAGCATCGGTTGCTTGGATACAATCGTGACGGCGGGTGTTTTTTGTGTCTTCACTAAATTCAGTGAGCAGCGGCGGTTCACTGGCGTTTCATCGATGCCAATCCGTGAATCACCGGGTCACTAAGCCATTTTCCAAAACTTTAGTATCATTCGGTGACTCACCGCTAGAAATTCGTGAACCTTCGGTGGAATTTAATCTACGACGATGATATTCGGCCTTTGGTCGACGTCTCACAGTTTTCATCTGCGAATCAGCGATTCCTCACACTCCCTTCTTTTTGCTCCATTTTTGCTATTTTCTTCACTCTTAGCCATCTGCACACAACAAAAGCTTAAGGCATAAAATCAAATAATCAACTCAAGAACGAAACAAAAACTCAAGTTTTAGAGCTAATGAGTTGGTAAATTACCAACTCATCAGGCACTTTTATTTTGATTCCGGGGGAAAATAAATGTTGGAGCAAAGATGTGAAAATGAAGCCTTAAAATGCAGTAAATCGGTCAAAGTACCAGTCTCAATATGAGCCGTACCTTGATTGTATGAGTCATATTGAGAATCGTGATAAAAGTCGAGTTGAAGTGAGAAGAAGGCAACATGCAATTCTCAATACGAGCCGTAACTAGAGTAGTGGAATTATTCAAATAAAATTGCACAAAGCCCGGGGCTCTTGTGCGGATGGACTCCACGAATCATAGCATCAATGTACAAATCGTACCATGGTGTGGTGAACTTGAGAAGAATCTTTGATATTTGGCGAGTTTCAAACACTACAAACGGTATGAGTACGTAGGAAGAGGAGGTAAAAGTCGTACCACAACACTGCGTGAGGTGTAAGTTTATTTTTTTACTTTAGTTAGAGAAGGACATAATCAAGTTAATAGATGTGTGAAGAATTATTTTTGTGAATTTTTATCATGTTTTGAGGAGCAATCCTTGGGACTCATATTCTTTATTTACTACCTTGTCTTGAGATTGTTCTTTGACCATTCCAATCTAATTTTCTTCCAATTGTTCTTTGTAAGTATTTAATTGTATTTATCTATGAATACAAATTGTAATATTACAACACTTAGAGAGGTTAACCTCCACAACTAGGGTGTTGTGGGAATCATGGTGGATTAACAAATTGGAGTTACACAAAGTGATTCAAAATCAATCACGAAAAGCTTGTGTTGTATTCTCTTCATCTTTGAACATTTCTTACTTATTTTGTACGATGTTAGGACTTGCTCGAATTCTTTACTTGCTTGAACCTAAGTAGAGGTTAGGAAAAATTACAACAAACCCTTGGTCTTTATGATGTATATTAACTTGAGTTGTGGTCGCAAGATAGTTAAATTTGGAACATATTGATAATGGTTAGTTTGAAATCGCTTATGCGACATTTTACAGTGATTTAGTATAGTCATCGAATAGGGCAGTAGGTCATTTGGATGAACCGGGTTGTCGGTTCTCACAAACGGCATTGTGATTAATCACGTGTGTATACTCGAAGTAATTATGAAACCATAGGAACACTTACCCGTTTTTGCAAATTTTAGTTCAAATCTGCAATTATAATCTTTGTTTTAAATATTATTTTTCTTTAAAATCCCCAATTTTGAGATAACTCACTAACAGTTCAATTACCGACATTATTCTAGATCTTATCATATTCCATGTAGGTTTGACCCCAACCTCTTGTTGGGTTATTTATTGACAGTGTTCATACTTTGTTAGGAAGTGTGATTTTGAGAGCATTATCAAATAGTGGCGTGGTTGTCGGGAATATGGCTAAGATTAGATTAATTGCTTGTATTTGACTTTTTGGTTGTTATTTCTGAATTACATTTTTTTCTTTTTGGATATCACGGGTTATTTCTTAGAAATGCCAGAGTACTCAGAGTGGAAACCCCCTAGTTCTGTTGGATCTCAAACTTGAGCACGAACAACTTGCATTAGATGGAATGGGAAAGGCAGGCTAGCTGAATAGCGCCTCGGGATGCGGAGGATGCTCAGTTGGTGGTGTCTTTGGTCGACATGGGAGTGGCAAATAGGCCAAAGATATGCCCCTCGGTTCTTCGATGAAGATGACCGGACATCGATGATCGGGTCAACAGGTATTATAACACCACCACTTTACGCTGAGGCCAAATTTGATATCACTAGCACCATGATTCCATTATTGAGCATCGAGGGGTGTTTAGTGGTCATGCAGTTGACAATGCCAACATGCGGGTGATGAACTTGTGGGAATATATACAAGGCGTATAGGTTGCCGGGATCAGCCAAGATCTTTATAAGGCTAGCATTCTCCCCTTCTCTCTATCTAGGAGAGCCATATTATAGTTCTGATTTGCCAACGACTCCATTACCAGCGGAGGAGATCAAGCAAGCCTTCTTAGAGAGATTCTTTCCACCATCCGGAATCTTTGTAGCTTAAGGATGTGATCCATAATTTTTGACAATTGAACAACTTTGAGGCACTTCACTTTGAGACTGGTTGGGTTCAAAAATAAGTTGACGATATAATTCCATAAAAGTCTAATAATAGGTGTTGGAGATTTTCTATAGATCATTGAACAATAGTACAAAAGCGTGCGGAACACGGTGGCGGGAGGAGCAGTGATCACACATGGGAGCAAAGGTACTACTATTCTTGACGGGGTGAAAAAAACAAATAGAGCATGGCACATCAGAAGCCGGATAAACATTTGGTACATATGCTATTTGTTTGACTACAAACCAACGTGGAAGAAGAGCGTGACAGGAATTGGCTCATATATGCACATCGTTGGATTTTCTTAATAAGAACATCATGGGAGCCTGGGAACTAAAAGGTGAGCAGGTTGCCCAGGACAGGGGCAGGGAACAAGGGGTGGACCACTCAGTTAAGGAGGCAAACTTCTTGGACAGCCGGTGGTGGGTTTCCAAAGACAAGCACCAAGGGTATGGACAAGACAGCTTGGCGCCAAGGTTCTGGAAACCTTGGTTGGAACCAATATAGAAACAACTATAACGAGTGGGTGCGAGAGAGATAGAAACCGAGGTCATGAGCGCGAGGGAGGCTGGAGAAGGAATGATGGTTACCGCACAACCCAGAGATGGATTTTCATTCCTCCTAATGCACGTGAAGGGGAGGCTGGGCGGTCGTAGTTAGAGAGCATGATGGTGAGATTCTAAAGAAGGTGAGGTCCACTAGATGATCGGTTAGAAGGCAGCTGTCCATAGTGATATATCAAGCATGGGTCAAGGGTAGGTCACATGCAATAGATACCAAGCGGTCGAACAACAACTATAGCAACTGTCAGCATCTATGAACCCTAGGCAAAAGGGTACACTACCTAGCAACACGATCCGAATCTAAAGAATGATGAGTCCTTTGTATGTTTGTGATGACAGAATTTGGAAAGACCGGGGGTTGACACCTCTCTACAGTTCTACATGAAAGGAAGAAAGAAAGCGTGTTCCCGAAGATGAAGAAGGTGTTCTTGAGAAGCAACATAATGAGATGTTGAGTTGTGAGAGGCCCCAAATGGAGAAAATGGGCCTAAAGCAAGACAAGTAGCCACACAATTTACAAGTCTATTCAATGACCCATTGCCCATTCTTGAAGAAGAAGGCGAGAGATGGTATGTTTCATAAATTCTTGGTATTGGAATAGATGTCGGGATATGCCAAGTTCATGAAAGACCTTGTGGCTTGAGCCAGGACCATGAGCTATGAGCCTATTGATAATGTATGCACCATTGTAGTCTTTATAGCTTCCACGGATCTTGTCCAAAAGAAGGAAGATCCGGGTGCCTTCTTTATTCCATAGACAGTGGTGATGTTGAGTTCACTAGGGCACTCATTGATTTGGGAGCAAGCATCCAATCTGATGCGATTAGGTGTTTTTCAAGCGGCTAGGCCGAGATCCCCACACACCGAATACCATGCGGCTGCGGTATAGAAGTGTGAAGAAGCTTGTGGGTATCCTATTCGATATGCTTGTCAAAGCTGATAGATTTATATTACCAACGAACTTCATGATCCTTGATTGCGAGGTTGTTGAGGTCCCCATCATTAGGAGTTAGCCTTGCCCTTTGGGAGGGCCTTAATATATGGAAGCTAGCCAGTGAAGTTCGAGACTCTATAAGAAGAGGTCACCTTGGCTTCTGCAGTTAATGAAGAAAGCCCAGCGAAAAGAATACAAAAGTTATTAAGTAATGAGATGAATCGAGTTCGTTGATGAAGTACGATTAGTCAAAGCTTTGCGTCGTGGCGCAATGTTAAATCATCGCGCTTCTTGGGAGGCAACCCATGTGGTGGTTTGGTGGTCTATGTAGCCAAACACCTGCGTGTGCCATGACATTCAAATGGCCTTCTGGGAGGAAACCCAAGTTAATTAACTAATGTGTGTTTAGTGTGGAAGGAGACAAAAATAGGTGGCATAAAATTTTTTTGAACACGCGGGTGCTATGGTTCTCGATCACGACTCTTGAGAGGTTATCGAGTCATGGCATGAGTCATGGTGAGAACCATGGATGTACTTCGATGCATGAGTTTAGGGTACGATTTGTCCCTGCGGCTTCGTGACTTCATTGTATGGGTCGTAGTACTCACTCGGCTATTAACTATTGAAGGCATGGACCATAATGAAAGCAAAAATTCTAGAGTCACTTAGTATCAATCGTATCCCAATTGTAGAATCATAAGATGTGCTCGTAGGCCGGGGCAAGTCTCTCAATCTCTCTAATCTGAGGTCAAGGGGCGAAGTCATAGGATCTTCCATGACTCATAGTACGAGTCGTGATGGGTGAAAAACTTAAATCTCACCCAGGCTCGGCCCAGGATTTTAAAATCTACCCCTAGGACCTATATAAGCCTAGCGGGGTGTACTACTCTCCTGCGGTACTAAACCTAAACTCTAGCTCCCTCTTTTAGTAACTCATCACCAAGAATCGGTAGACAAGTTCTAGCTAAAAAGTTACATCCCGAAAACTATAATTCAAACCCAGTCTAGCAGTTCACTGCAGTGAAGTATCACTATTCAAGTAAGCGTATTCCTTCAAAATTGATAGATATAACTTGTATGCTTAGTGTAAATTTGCTAAACCTCCTGAGAGTCCTCTCATTGCTTGAAAAACTAGAAAAGGACAATGACCGGTGTATGCGAGTTGTGTGCGTGAGTAGGAGCTCAAACTTGATTAAGTGTGCATTGAACTTTTAAAAGAATAGAGTCACGGGCGTGATTAAAAAGGGAAGGAATGAGTACTTGTAAAATTAGTTAAATGCATGCCTAGACCTGGTGAATTGTTATACCCAAAGCCCTAAGATCATACCCGGGGAGTTAAAATGGAAAAATAGGATTCTTCTACACAGTCACAGAATGGTGTTCTATGACCGTCGGGGATGACCACAGTTGTTAAGTGACTCGTGGTGAGAGGGTTTGACTTGTTGGAAGTTTTCAAGGTGGGAACGACAGGCACGGGTGTGACCACGAGTAGAGTGGTCGGCCCCATGAACCGTTAGGTCACCCATTAGTCAGGATGGCTAGTAAAAGGAAATATAGGACGGTATACTTAACGGAATTCGTCACCATGACTTGTTGGGAAGCACCACGAGTACGTGGTGTAAGCCATGTTGACCCCTTGGTATTGGCGGTGTAGAGGACGAGTGGTGACCACGAATCGTGGTCACATTGTATTTCATGATGTTTCTCAGTTGAGTTCCAAGTAAAGCTTTGCCGGTTCACTTGGCGGCCATCGCGATGACTGCGTGGTCATGGTAGCATTTCGTCGATCCCTCGTTGGGGCGCGGTTTGTTTTCCTCTACAAATTTAGTAAGGGCTTATCCATAATTCCTATGATAGTAAGGCTAAACTACATTGTCTTAAAGTATAGTAGTGAGTTTTAAGAAGTCACATTCTCTAAGCTATTCCTATTCATGCATTCAAATGTAGAAGTCGAGAGAGGTGATCAAGCTCCATTTCTTTCCGTTCTTCTCAATTCTTCCTTAGGCAATCGAGAGAAATTGTAGAATTAGATCTCTCAAGTATGTAGGGTTATGAATGGGTGAAATTGTTCACACCCATTCTCAACTCTTTTCTAATTTATTAAATTTTATTGATATTAAATCTAATAGTTTAAATACACAATTCCTATGAAATCCCTATGATCTATCTATGGGTTAGTCCTCTCATGTATAAAATTCATGTTTATGAATCATGGGCAGATTTTATGACTATTTCAAATTATAAACTTATGGATTTAAAATTTCAATAAACTATGCCCAGTATATGTTTAATAAACCAAGTTATTGTTCCACTTTGATTTTGATGTTCATTAACCCGTTATGATTTTTGACTTATGATATGATTTCTCTCAAATACTTACCATGGATCTATGAGTTATCAAGTATATATATGTTTTACAAGTATGCATAAACTTCATGACTTGTGAATTTATGATTATGGCCAACTCCTGGGCCTTACTTTCATGGCGCTAGTTCATGTATTTATAAGCATTCTTATGATTATCATGATTTTGACTAGACTATGAATCTCATGTATAATTATCCTATAAGCACTATATATGTTTGGGGTAGTATTTAACACCGAGTAGACCTTGAGGTCCAAGCATACCGCGAGTCTCAAGCCCATGTGCCAAAGTAGCCATGATGGGACTTCCTGATCTTTGTCCTCTATGTTCAAATAGGCCCCTCTATTGTGATATCACACCTCTTTCATGGTTCTACCGCTTGGCAAGGTATGCCCTCCCCTCATGGAGCTAGGGTTTACGAGGTTGGGCTCCATGTGTGCTCATATGGGGGTACGTCGGTTATAAAAATCTCACTTTGTTCCTCATGATTAATGAATGGTTATGATTATATATGGCTCAAGTCATGTTTAATAAAGCTTTTCTCTTATGATTATGATTATGAATGATTTACGAATATTTTGAAAACCTTGGCGTTATGTGGAGCATTGCTGATATTTATGTTATGATCATGTTTTCCTCTCTTATGAACTTTTATGTATTTTAGGCACATGCATTTTACTTACCTTTCATAATTGGTAATTACACTAACTGCATACTCTATGTTACATTGTCTCATGATACAAGTTGAGGATCTTTCTTAGTAGCATCCTTACCCCTGCTCTCCACTCAAACCTATCCATTACCATCGGTGAGTCCTCATCCTCAGAGGACATTCAGTATTCATTAGTTGTTATGTCTTTATTGATTTCATACTTGTCGGGTTAGTTGGAGGGTGTTGTACCATTAATCCATCAGATATGTTAGAGGCTTTCATGAAGTATGCGTAGTAATCGGCTTATTTATGTATGATGTAAATTCTAGTTACGGTGTTATGCTAAGTTTAGACTTCCACTATATTTATTATGTTAAACCTTTCATTTTTATTGATCGATTTAGATGTATGTTTCATACCATGGAGTGGAGCTTGGAGTCTCAGGGGACTCCTTGTCCCATCTCTCAATACGGGCCTATGTTCGCGCCATGACAAACTTGGTATCGAAGAATAGGTTTTGAAGTGTCCTAGGTTGTCTGTTGTGTTGCGAAGTCTTTTCATGGGGTTTGAAGCGCCATATGACGAAGAAGCTACGAGATGTTTAAGAAATGTTTCTTCTTTCACTTGATTTATCTTGTACGGTAAATGTCTCTCTATCCTTCATCGTGCTATTCTTGTTTGTAGAATCATGCCTCCCCACGAGTTAACGGCGGGGAGAAATGGAAATGGAAATGGCCATGAGGATGGCAATGGAGGCAGAGCACCAACAAGCCCCCACTGCCATAGGCACCATGCACGAGCCGGTTATCTTTGGAATTGGAGCCATTCGAGATTCTAGCACGAGGCCTTGACTACCGGGTCTACCCAGGCAGGTGTTAGTGCATGTCCCACGGAGCGGGAATCACGACGACGGTGAGGGTTAGAGACTTTATGAGGATGAGCCCTCCCAAGTTCCTTGGATCAAAAAGTGGATGAGGATCCACATAATTTCATTGAGGGAGATTACGAAGATCACCCAGTTATGGGGGTGGCCCGGATAGAAGTGTCGACGTTGGCCTGTCGCCGGTTAAAGGGGGTCGCACGTATTTGATTAAACGGTGGAAGGATGAGGGTGGTTGGAGAAGGACACGTAGGTTAGGATGAGTTTATGCGGCTTTTCTTGATGCGGTTTTCCCTCGGGAGATGAGGGGGATTGAAGCGACCAAGTTTGTAGATCTTAAGCAAGGAAATATGACAGTCAGGAGTATTCCTTGAGTTCATACGTTTGTCCGGGTATGCACTCGAGTTGGTGGCGGAATAGAGGGCCCATATGAGCGAGGTTCATACATTGGATAACGAGACTCCTTGGATGAGGATTGTCGGACGCGTGCTTATCTAGGATATTGACTTTACTCGAATAGTCTGGCCTTACCGAGAGATAGGTGAGTACAGTGAGTGAGCGGGGAGAGGGAAGCCAAGAGGGCGGGCGTGGCATCGGATTCTTCCGGCCGAGGCCTAGTGGGCACCATCAACGGTCCACACGAAATCTTTAGCACCGGCACCACCATCATTAGCTAGTGTCCACGTCGGCTCGGGCGTGATCAAGAGGTAAGCGTCAAGCTTGAGAAGCGGGGGAGCATTTGATCCTTTTCCAGCCGTGCGAATTGTGGAAAGAATCACCCGGGGAGGTGTTTAGTTAGTTAAGATGCTTGTTTCGGGTGTGGAAAACTCGGATACGGGCTCATAGATTACCCTTCGGCTAGATCAAGAAATGGTGGAGCACAGGTACCCCGGCCACTAATTCGGCGGCTCAGGCGACATGCCCCTTCCCGGCGGTGCTTCTACTAGTACAAATGGGGGAAAGTGACAAAACATATTCTATGCCTTAGCATCCCTCTAGGGCTTGAGGAGACTTCACCGGATGTAGTTCTTGGTATGTTACAAATATTCCATCTTGATGTAATGCATTGCTAGATCCGAGGGCTACCTTGTCTTTGACCCCTTATGTGGCTAGTACTTTGAGCAGTCCCAAAATCTTGTCAAAATCCTTCTCGATCTTTACTCTAGTTGGTGATTAGTTGTAGCTAGATGGGGTATACAATTTGCACAGTCCACCGAGTCCTTCGAAGAAGATCACCTCAACGGATCTACTAGAGTTATCCATGGCCAGATTTTGATGTTATTCTCGCATGGATTGTTGTTTGCATGCTATGACTTAGTTAATTATAGAACCCGTACGATAATTCCAATTTTGAGACATTTGTCCTTAGAATGGAAGGGTAGTTGTTTGTTCCGGTAAGTCTTTTCATTTCCTACCTTAAGGCCAGAAAGATGATCTCCAAGGGTTGCATGTATCATTTGGTTAGGGTTTAGGATGCCACATCAAGACCGAATATCGATCTGTCCCAGTGAGTATGTGAGTATACGAAGTCTTCCCCGGATGACTTACCTAGAATCCCTCCCGAGCGGGAGATTGATTTCGATATTGACCTTCTTCTCGATACACAACCTATATCTATTCCTCCTTACAAAATGGCCCCAGCCAAGTTAAAGAGGAGTTGAAGGAAAGTGAAAGACTTTGTTAGACAAGGGTTTCATCGGAATGAGCAAATCCCCATGGGGTGCGCCGGTTCTATTTGTCAAAGAAGGATGGTTATTCTTTGTGTGTGTGTTGATTATCGACAATTGAACAAGGTCACCATCAAGAACTGTATCCAACACCGAGGATTGATGATTTGTTTGACCAACCGAGGGTGTAAGTCTTTTTGAAGATAGATCTCGAATCTAGATAACATCGGCTTCGGGGTTCGGAGAGTGATATCCCGAAGGCGCCGGGCGTGGTATGTTAATTATGAGTTTGTAGTTGTCTTTTGGACAAACGAATGCTCACAAACACATGGATTTGATGAAAAGGGTGTTCAAGCCATATTTGGATATGTTTGTGATTGTGTTCATAGGCGACATCTTGATATACTCTCGGGTAGTCTGACCACTCAAAAGATCACCAATTATATGCTAAATTCAGCAAGTGTGAGTTTTGGTTGAACTCAATGGCATTTTTAGGCCATGTGATGTCAAGTGAGGGCATAAAGGTGGACCCAGAAGATAGAAGATATGAAGAATTGTCCTAGGCGGTGAATCCTTGAGATATAAGGAGCTCGTTAGGCTTAGCTTGGTTATTATCGGAGATTTGTTGAGGATTTTCATCTATTGCGGTGCCATTGACCAAATTGACCCGGAAAGTGAAGTTCCAACGGTCGAGGCTTATGAGAAGAGCTTCCAAGAATTGAGGACTCGACTCACCTCGGCTTCAGTGTTAACTACAGGGAATGCCGTGGGTTTGTGGTGTATTATGATTCTTCCCGAGGATCGGCCTTGGTTGTGTATTGATGCGGCATGGTAAAGGTATAGCATATGCTTCCGGCAGGCGAAGGTTCATGAGAGAATTACCCAACAACTGATCTTGAATTAGCGGCGGTGGTGTTTTCCTTGAATATTTGGAGACATTATGCAAATGCGGGGTCTGTAGATGTGTTTATAGTTACGAGCCTACAATATGTGTTTACACACGAAGGACCTAAATTTGCATCAAGGAGGTGGTTGGAGCTACTCGGGATTATGATATGAGTGTACTTTACCATCCGGGCAAAGTCTAATATAGTAGCGATGCTCTTAGCGGGATTGCTATGGAAAGTGTGTCCATTAGGATAGGGAAGGGTGGTGAAGGATATTTATCGTCTTGCATGGTTGGGAGTTCGTTTGGTTGTCGACCGACGGTTGTGTGTTATTGTTTAGAACAAATCATAATCGTTCTTGGTGAGCGATGTGAAAGCTAGACAAGACAAGGACCCTATTTTGGTAAAGTTAAGGAAGCAATTCAAAATCATAAGGTAAGGAGAAAGCTACTCAATGGGGAGATGGTGTGCATCGAAATTAGGGTCACTTGTGTGTCCCAGGGCGTTGATGATTTGAGAAATTGGATGTTGCATGAGCTCCCGGTTCCAAATATTCGATACATCCATGTTCCACCAAGATGTACTATGACCTTCGGGAAGTCTATGGGTGGAATGACATGAAGAAGGACATTGCAGAAATTGTGGCTATGTGTCCGAAGTGTCAACAAGTGAAGGTTAAGCATCAAACCTAGGAGGTGTGCTTCAAGACATCGATTATCCTACTTGGAAGTGGTAGGATATTAATATGGACTTCATATTAGGGTTGCCTCACACTCATCGATAGTACGACTCCATTTAGGTGGTCATGGATAGGTTGACCAAAGCCGCTCATTTTTCTGGTCAAAACCAGTTTTGCGAGAGGAATATGCCAAAGTATATATCGAGCTAGTTCGGTTGCATGGAGTGCCCTTGTACAACATATCGGATAGAGGCACTCGGTTTTGGAATTACTTCAAGGGACTTGGTAGTTAGGTCAAGCTCGGTACAAAATTTCACCCGCATATGGATGGTCAAGTGGGTGACAATTCGAGACTCTTGGACATGTTGAGCATATGTGATTGAATTCAAGGGTAGTTAGGATGATCATTTGCCTCTCATTGAGTTCGCATACAATAACAACTATCATTCTAGCATTCAAATGGCTCGTTTGAGGCTCTCTATGGCGGAGATATAGATCGCCTATTGGTTGGTTGAAGTCGGTAAAGTTGTGATGATAGGACAGATTCCCGATGTGGGTCATGCAGAAAGTTCAGCTCATAAAAGAAAGGTTGAAAATATCTTAAAGTCGTCAAAGTCCTATGCGAGATGTGAGAGGAGAGAATTTGAGTTTGAAGTTGATGATTGGTTGTTTACGAAGGTGTCTCCCCATGAAGGGAAGTCTTTGAGGTTCTCAAAGAAAGAAAAACTCATTACTGTTATGTTGGCCCATAATGGATTTTGAAACGGGTTTCAAGGTGGAATATGACTTGGAGTTACCCTTAAGTGGCCTGTCCGGCCCTTGTTATTTTGGTGGAGAGTGTAGGTTTGAAAGAAAGCCATAGTTATGAGGAGGTTTCGATGGATATATTAGATTGTCATGTTCGAAGAGCTAAAAGTAGGAAGTAACCAGTCAAGGTTTTATGGAGGAATAAGCGTGTTTAGGAGCTACATGGGAAGGCGAGCGAGATATGATGGATAGATATCCACATCTATTCCCTTGAGCTCGGTTCCAACTTGAGGTATCGGTCTTTTCTAAAACTCTATTCGAGTTTCATGTTCGACTTATGTACCTCGGTTTCGTTCATGTAAATGAATTTATGTGTAGTTCGGGTACTTTCCAGTTGATCATGTAGTTTAAATCGGAGTTAGTCATTCCGTCGGTTTTCGCTTATATGATCGGTATTGGAGTATGATGGCTTTGCATTTCTCTTCTTTTCTATATGATTTTCAACATTCGAGGACGAATGTTTCCAAGAGGTAGATATCGTTATACCCCCAAAGCCCTATGATTAGACTTGGGAGTTGAAATGAAAAAAATAGAATTTTCTGCGGGTCCGCAGGACGAGTCGTCTGTGACCCATCGGGATGACCAAGAGTGATTAAGTAACTCGTGGTTTGAGGTTTGACTTTTGAAAATTTTTTCAAGTTGGGGTGACCACGAGTGTGACCACAGTCGTGGTCATCCACATGAGAACCATAGGTCACCCTTGGTCAGGGATGGCGGAAGGAAGAGGAAATATGGGAAAGTACACTTAACAGGTCCTCAACATGACTCATTGGGAAGAACCACAGTCGTGGTGTCGCATGTGGTGGCCCCCTTGATACGGCGTGTAGAGGACGAGTGGTGACCACGGTCGTGGTCCTGATAACGACTCGTGATGTTCCCCATGGTGAGCTCCAAAGTAAAGCTTTGGTAGTGCACTTGATGACTATGGCGAAGACTCGTGGTTAGAATTAACGCGACTCATCCAGGTCCCTCGTTGGGATGCGATCCTATTTTCCTCTGCCGAATTTAGTAAGGTCTTATCAATAATTCCTATGATCCTAAGGCCTAAACTACTTAATTTTAAACTATGAATAGTGAGTTATAAGAGGGTAAGTTCATTCTCGCTATTCCTCTTCATGCTTGGAAGTGTAAAGTCTAGAGGTGATCAAGCTCAATTTCTTTCAAGTTCTTCCCAACTCTTCCTTGGGCCATCAGAGAAGTTGTAGAATCAGATTCTCTCAACTATTTAGGGTTATGAATGGGTGAAATTGTTCACTCACATGCCCAACTCCTCTCTAATTCATGAAATTCTATGGGATTTTATCCCAATTCCTATGAAATCCTTATGATCTATCTATGGGTTAATTCCTCTCATGTATAAATTTATGTTTTTTTAATTTTATATTTGTGTTTTTTTATGTTTTTATTAATATTTTTAATTATAAACTTATCAATTTAAAATTTCTATAAAACCTTGCCCAATTATGTATCTTCATGATAAATCAGGGTTATGATTCCACTTTGATTTTTGTGTTCATTAACCCATTATGATTTATGACATATGATATGATTTCTCTCAAATACTTACCATGGATATATGAGTTATAAAGTATATACATGTTTTACAAGTATGCATGAACTTCATGACTTATGGATTTATGATTATGGGTGACTCATGGGCCTTACTTTCATAATAGTTCACGTATTTCAAGCATGCTTATGATTACCATAATTTCAACTAGCCTATGTATTTCATGTATATTATCCTATGAGAATTATATATATTTTGGGAGTAATTATTTAACACCGAGTAGACCGGGGTCCAAGCATACCAGGAGTCTCGGGGCGCTACGCGCCAATGTAGCCACTGATGGGACCTCCATGATACTGTCTCCATTGCCCAAATGGGCCCTCCCATGATGATATCACACCTCTTTCATGGTTACGCCGTGGCAAGGAAATTAATTCCCTCCCCACTAGGGGTTTACAGTCGGAGCTCCATGTGTCTATAGGGTATGTCGGTTATAAGAATCTCCTACATTCCTCATGTTTATGTATGGTTATGATGATATACTTTGTCTCAAGTCATGTTTAATAAATATTTTCTCTTTTGATTATGATTATGAATGATTTATGAATGTGTTGAAAACCTTGAGCCTTATGTTTGCATTATGATATTTATGTTACGATAATGTTGTCCTGCTCTTATGAACTTTTATATATTTTAATTGTACATTTTACTTACCTTGCATATTTGGTACATTCCATGTGCGGTATACTCTATGTTTATCTTCTCATGATATAGCTCCGACGGATCTTTCATAACCAACCATCCCAAAACCTATGCAAAGACCAGTCAGGCAAGTTCTAGATCCTCTACAGTGAACTTAGTATCGAGACCTCACTCACTCGTTGTACATTACTTGAATTCACTCACCTTCGATTTATTCATGGCTTAATAAAAAATTGCACATGATAATATACTAAATAACATAAAAGATCCAGAGAAATCATGCATGCAATCACAAATACCACGGATAATCGTAATTTTTTAAAACTTTGGTCAATTTTTCAAAACATCAAAACTAGTACAATTCATGTTGACCACTCTAAGCTACTTTCTAAATTAAAAAATCCACAAAAACAAAATTCTAAACATGCCGATTCTACTAGATAGCATGCCCGATGAAAAACAACAGAAAAACTCTCGGATGCATGAATAAGAAACCCAAAAATACAAGTACACCCCCTTCCCTTTAAAAGCGTGCTACGTCCAGAAGCATAGAATGCTAGGCGAGGGAAGGGAACATACACAATGGTGCACTAAGTGCACCTATCATCTGTGGAGGTGCCTCATTTTGAAATTGTAGCCTTTGGCGGTGGCGAGCGCATTCAATGGTGGGTCAATAGGGGGAGAGGCTACCCATACGTAGTCTTGACCATCTCTACGGCCTCTAGAATGGTCGGGGCTAAATGTAAGCTGCATGGTCCTTGCCAACGACGAGCTGTCTTGGACATGGTAGAGCTTCTGCTCATAGCTCATTCCTACGGCTCACGACAAGTGTGTTTCCTTGAGTTTGAAGGCTCTCTAATCGTGCCCGCTTACGCTCTCTTTTCTCTCTCTTCTTCTTCTTTTTCGGTGTCTTCTCAATATCCTCGGAGACCCTCTTTTCCCCTTTTTCATTCCTTGCCCTATTTTTGTGGGCTCCCGGTAAGCCGCCGAATCAGCTCCTCATTTAAATCAGCAAAGAGGTTAGGAAGAGTGGGAGCTACTATTATTGCTTAGGATCACCGTGATGAAAGCTCGACCACTTGGCTCAGAGAAACCCCCAACTCCTCACGGAAGTGCCCATATCGATCTTCTTGGTTATCGTATATTGAATGCGCTTTCAAACCCATCTAATCTGGCATACGGGGCTGTGCAAGCTGTCTCAATATCGGCCTTCACCCCGGGGGCTTAACATTCTCCATCATTGATTAAATCTTCCTTTCGGCCATGGTCGGTCTCTTGGCAGCTCTGGAAACTACAGGGCACTAGGATGTACATGGCTGATGCAGTGGGAGGCTAGTAGGTGGTGCGGCGAGAGGTGATGGGGCGCTGAATAACCGACATCTGTAGCCGGTGTCTTGCCCTTCCACAGTGAGGTGAGGGCATTCACTGTTCACCCCCAAGCCAGTGAGCCGGTGGAACTGCTAAATTGGTAAAGTTGGGCTTGACTTCAGGGTTCATTTCATCTGCATCAAGCCAATGTTAGCATTGCTATCCTCCGGTCGGGTGCTTCTCACCCAAACACCTTTGTGATGCTGTCTCTGTGCATAATGCGAAGACGAGACTTGGGACTAGGATAGTAGTGCTCAATCCCATAGCCCGATCTCGCATCTCCCTGCGCAATAACCCTCGGAATGTTGATGGGGTATGCGGACATAATACAAACCACCAAATCTGCTATATCCACACTAAGGGTATTTTCATTAACCATTGGTGCCAACCTATGGCGCACTAACGTCCGGCAAGCCTTTTACATGAATTTATGGAATTTCTCATGATACGCATCTTATTACAGTAACCTCTATGCCTCTTCTTTGTCCTCAACGATCATCTTTGAACCCAACCATTGCATCTGCCTCCTCCTCTTATCAAAAGTGAGTTGCATGATGTTTCAATGCCTTCACCTAATATTCATATTCTGGCATAGCATGTGGAGGTATGTGATAACGTCCAAAATATACTCTTCATACAAAAGAGCATAAGCGATTCGTTGTATCAAAACAAATATCCCAACGGTCTTCGGGGGTGAATCCATAGGGAATAGGAATGATATGCATGAGTGTTGGTTGAGAAATTGAATTTATCTTGCACCACATAGAAATAACATGGAAATAAAAATTTTGGGGAGATTGAGATTTTTAATAGAGTATAATTTCTAATTTGACTAACTAAGATGACTGACCAGGTTGTAGACAATAATGTTAAAGACTAGAGGTGTGGTGTAGATGATATGCTAACTTAATAGGGTCATGCTAGGTCATCTCATAAGTTCAATTTGTATAAAATAAACTTGGAAAAGTGGGCATTTGATTTTCAACCTCATAAATACCTCTTTCTAGAGTTTTCAAACCCTTGAACACGATTAAATCAACCCAATCGATTTTGTATGAATAGTGCACTAATTTCTATCTATTAGCTATTAATTATGAGTGAGAATGTAATTTTGGCTATTTACATCCACTTTCACTATCTCTCATCTCTATGTCACTATAAAATTCTCTCCCAATACTCAATTCTTCTTTTGCAAGCAAAAATCAAGTAAGAACAATTAGACTCACATTAATATGATTGATCTTCAATTATAGATTGGACATAATTTAATATATTTACACTAATTAAACAATATTGAGATGACTCTAGCAATACCCACTCTAATTAAGTATTCATCACCAAATGTCTCTAGTTAATGATTTAGCTACTTATAGTCAAGAAATTCAAAAGCACATTTATCAATAACCTCATTGAATTCAATAATAGGAGTAGCAAAATCAAATTCAACAAAAGTCTTCAACAATAGTAGTACCTTGCTATGGAGGAAGAAGAAGAAGAAAAAGAAAACAATTCTTTTCAATTTCCACCAATAAAATTCTTACTTTCCTCTTCTACCAAGAGGCCAAAAAGCTAAAAGTTAAGATGGATGGGTACACGAGTACTTCTCTCTAGAATATATCCAAAAGAAGGGTATCCACCTCTATCTTTTTCATCTTGGACAAGTTTACCCCATTTTTGATCGGCATTCTAGCACTTCTTTGAAGTGCGGGTAGTTCCACTGGTTACATCTCGCAATCACCGTCTCTAATTAATTTCTCCTTCGAGTGAGCTCCGGTGGCCTTAGGGATTCCTTCGGCATTTTCGTTTGTCTCCCTGCTCGCCATCAATTCTTTTCTCTTTGATCCAATAATTTCAATGTCATTCGGCGAATGGATCGGCGGTCGCCGGTTGAAGTTAGCGTTCGCCGGCTGCTGCATTAATTCTCAGAGGCAGTGTTCATCATCTTTTGGCTAGGTGTTTGGTGGCATTTCGTTGGTCTTCTCGGTGAAGCATGGTTTCACGATTCCCTTCGTTTTGCTCCCTTGCTACTCTTTTCTCCAAATTAGATATCTGCACACAAAAAGGCAAAAAAGGGCATAAAATCTATCTAAATGACTTGAAAATTAGACTAAATCTCATGCTTAAGGGTTTAATAAGTTGGTAAATTAACAATTCATCAAACCCCCAAACTTGAACCATTTCTTGTCCTAAAGTAATGTAGTTATTACGGGTAAACAACATGCCATTTCACACAAATGTATGCATTAATGACCCTTGACTTGAGACAACCCAAAAAATGCTCACCGACTCACGGAAAAGAGAAGCAAATTCCCTCAAAACTAACAAGAAAAGATGGAAACATTTCAAGAGGCCACCACCATTTAAAGAGTGTGATTCACTAAGAGCTTTCTTTTGAAAAAAGGCATAACTCATCCTGAAGTGATACACATAGCATCTCAATTCATGATCATTGCACATTCAAAGCTTGCCTTAGAGCTTGCATTTCACATGCCCTATGCATAAATTTACCTTTGATGCAATTGTGTCCTCAAAGGGATTATGCCCTCACTGAAGAAAATTCCTATGTTGTTTATCATCAAAATCAATGCATTCACATAAGGATTGCACAAGAGATTTCTTAACTCACTCTCCCAAAAGAAATCTGCATGCACCCAACTCGACCCATAGGATTTCCTTTCATGTAATTCTCCACTATTGTAGAGAGAAGCGCACTAAAAATCACTTAGGACTTGTGGGTCATAGTGTAGGCTAGGGCTAAGTGTAGGATAAAGGCTTAGCTTTAGTGATTAATGCCTCCCTAATTCCTTTATGAACACTTGTAACATCCCATTATCTTATTGAGTTTACTCCACCTTATTTATCCATGTTCATTATCTTACGTGATTTGTAGTAACACAAGCCACCATTATAACATCTATGAACTTATAATTGGGCCTTATATATGCAAAGAGATAGCACATTTTTACTATTCTTCCTCTATTGATGCTATGGCAGGAATTTAAGAATCAGTGGAAGTGAATCAAAGAACTAGAAAAAAATATTGCCGGCGGTTGTAGAACGAGTCAGCGAGCGACTCGTGAGGAGATCCCCATGAGTTGTCGGGGACTCATGGGAAGGCTGGAAAGGATGAGGGGGAGGTCCCCACGGGCGATGCGGCGTGGTCGGCCACCACGAGTCGTCATATCGATAAACAGGGTGGTTCTAGAGGAAGATTGGAAAATCAATCCAGTGCACTTGACGGGAGGTGGAAACGAGTCGTGTCTATTGGGGACGAGTCATCATGTATATGACTCTAGGAGCCTGCATACCGGCCACTAGCCTTAGTGTTAGCATCTAGAGACCTATAGAAGATCTCCAACAATGTATCATGGAATACTGTGATTTAGCACCCTTTTAAGCTTCTTGTTGAAAGCACTTAAACCATGTTTCATGAAGTGCCTCCGAATTTAGTTGTTTGAAGTTATAAATTCATCGTTAGGCGCAAGCTCTCTTAAGTTCTCCCAAGTAGTAATAGAATCATTTTGGCGGCTCGTAGCTGATGAGCCCGCAAGTGTACGGGTCGTACAAGTAATATAGTGGCTCTTTTTAAGAAGAACGGAATGTCGAACCCACAAGGGTGGACTACGGGGTAAAACCTTTTCAAGTGTTAATTTACTAAAACCATAATAATGAAATATAGTGTAAAGAAAAGTTTTTTGTATTTTGGAAGATATGTTTTTATTCTAAACTAAACTATCTATACAGTTGAATCTTAACTATGGATGAGCATCTTTGAGGTTACAAACATGTAAAAACGAACGCTATCGATATCGTGGTTTATCTTTTCCTCCGATTGCTAGTCGGAACTAATGCCTATGGATTAAAACTCTCGTATTTAACCCAACTTAAGAATCATGAACCTTCCACCTACATTTCGTGATAAGAAGGAATTCAAGTTCTAAGCTATACAAAACCGATTCCACATGACTAATACCGGGTATATTTCTATCCCCGAAGGTAAATCAATTCCCAATTTTTCCCAAACCAAGAAAAGATCATATCCTATTAATTCACAACTTTCCAATTTCTTGCCTCTCCGAGGTGAAACCCGGTTTTTGAATTTACATTAACATTGGCGGAGATATTAATGTAGTAAGAACAAGAATTAAATAGAACAGCCATGGAAGAAAAAGAAAATAAACCAGCAATCAATAATTACATTTCAACACAAAGTTCATAACCTCAGCAAGAAGAGAATTAGCCACTCATTTGTGGATTAAACATCGTTAAATGAGTGTTAATCATACAAACAATTGAAGAAAAGAGGGATAGAGAAAAGCCTAAGAATTTTCGTCCTCAAAGCGCATGTAACCCACGTTCTTGCTCCACCAAGTCGGAGTGTGTGAAAATAAACTTGGAGTGTGCTATTTATAATAGTAGAAATTTTTCCCGGAATAACAAGCAACGTGTCACGGAGTGTAACGCGGAGCATTGCCTCCGTGACACGGCCCGAACGTGGAGGCTTCTAGAAATCGCCCCAAAACTCGGCTCAAGCGGCACCACCCCCGCGTTGGCAGCGTGGCACTGTTGCGAGGGCAGCGCGTTGCACAAGGCCTGTCGCGGTGCCACCCCTGCGGTAACGCGTTGCCAACAACGGCGAGGGCTGTTGGGCAGCCTGCCTGCCGTGGCACGTTGCCGGCGCGGGTGGGCTGTTTTGAGCCTCCTCTTTGCCGGCGTTTGCGTGTTTCTTCGTCTCCAAGCCTCTACTTCACCAACTCATGAATTAGCTCCTCAAAAAAAGTCATGAAAAACCTACAAAACAAAGGCTAATCATGTAGTTAGCACTTATCTTCTTTTATATAAAATCACATGAAAATGTATCAAATAGCTTAGACAACACGACTAATTTAAGTTGTAAAGCGTATCCACGGGACCTATGTTATTTCCCGTGATCACAACCCCACACTTAAAATCTTGTTGATACTCGAACAACCTTTTTACATCTCATGTGAATAAAGACTCACACATAACTAATCTAGCAAGGTAATTCAAATTACGGCTATGATGATTATTTAAGATACAAGCTAAAAAATAAAACATGTATCACACGCAAAAACAATTTTTACATCACAACATGTGTGGGAACATAAATCAAATTTCACTCACTCTCACAAAAGAATTCACATGCACCATGTAAATGACCCATAAGCGCCTTAGTGTTGTACTCCACTAATTTGAGGATGTGCGAATGTAAGATCAATTAGGACTTTTCTAGGTTGTAATGTAACTTCCGGGTGTAGAGTAGGTACTATTGTGATCGATAATAGTGACTATCTTCCCTAGCGCTTTCAATACATCACTCCCTCATTGTGAACTTCCCTTCCCTTATTTCGCCTCTTTATCCTTGGTAGTTTTATTTTTCCTCTTTTGCTCCCCATTTCTTTTAGGCACTTTTAGCTCATTAGTAAGGAGTTGTATAAATAATTTTTTTATTCATTTGTTTTCTTACTCCTTACTAACAATCAACCATTTCACAAAAATTGCACCTTTGACCTTTCTCGGTTTTACAACGTCCACTTTCCCTTTCTTTTCATTCCCCTCACTCCTTTATTCTTTCAGATTTTCTTCTTCAAACGCTTAGGAGCTTTGGGTCAAATTCAAGGTTGAGTGAAGAAAGAAAGGTTTAGGCTTATGTTGCGGCTATCAAAGAAGAGGCTCGAGGCTCGCTGGGGCTTACTAGGATTAATTTCTCAAGGTAGGTAAAGCGAGGGATAAGATTAGGTTAATTCAAGGAAATGCCTAAATCATCTCCTACAATTTACATCCTTCATTTCGCTTCATACACACACCGGGCAAGTTCTAGACATTCCACAATAACACAGAATACTCAAAAACCTTACACTCATTGCACATTATCAATTCAAGACACATTCAGCAGGTTGATAAATATACTTTTGAAAAATTTCAATAAGATAAAATTTTAAATAATTATTTGTGTTTTAAAATATGATTTCACTTTTTAATTTTTAAGTTTTAAAGTTTTGAAAAATGAAAACTAAACATACTTGCATCTCACAATCATGTCTAGCACATAACAAATATCAAGCATCCATTAGCTATGAGCTTACAAAAAAAGAACAAAAACCTATTGACTAATTTTTCCTCCAGGCAGTCGTCATCCATCCATCGTCGGAAACAGTCCCTAACGATGACTAAAACATTATATACGAACAAATAAAAAAATAAAAAATAAAAAATAAAAATAAAAACAAAATTTATTCTTCGGTTCAAAGACCCCTAGTCGGAAAAAGAGCAGACAAGAAAAACCAGCGGGTGATGAATTCATGTGACTCTGAAAATTTTCAAATTTCTCCAAATATTTTTTTCTTCCACAAGCATTATATTCACCAAAAATTTGTTAACCACGTTCCTCACCCCACACTTAAATCATGCTATGTCCTCATAGCATCAAATTAACGTTTTAAGAGGGTGAGAAATACTCCTGAGGCCTTTAGGCCTAGCCAACGGCTGCTTTTGTTCAAATTTGCACAAGTGAGGTGTTCACCCCACTCTTTTTCTCTTCCACGCTTGTTAGCATCCTCCTTCTCGGGTACTCGGACTTCCCCTCCATCGGTAGCCTTTCCACCAAAAACAACAAAAGATGAAAATAAATAAAATCAATAAAAGTGCAAGAAATTAAAATGATACCCGTGGTACCCTTGGGTTGCCTCCCAAGAAGCGCCTAATTTTACGTCGCGGCACGACGTATTACATTTCACCGCTTTTTCCTCCACCTTGAGGATATGATCTCACCCCTAATTTCTTCTCTAATTTCCTCTTATGCTCCGAGGAGTGGTGGTGAAAAATTGTAAGGGCCACACGGTAGCAATAGATGTCGCCTTTGATGTTTATTGGTCCTTAAGTAAAAATTAAGTCATTTTGTCCATTATAATCAACAAATTTCAAAATGTACGGGGCTTGGTCCTCCTCTAGACATTTCTCTACAAGCTTGGAAGACTCTATTTCAATGTCGTCCACCAAACTCAAGGTAAGAGAAATGCTTAGTGGAGTCCAACATGGTTTTGAAAGCTGTAATGCAATTGACCCCCTTGCTCGTATACCTCTTCTCCGCATCAACATCTATCTCTCCAGTAGTGTCAAATGGTTTATACTCTATCTCTTCTCCCATGAATGGATTTTCCATAAGTGTGAGCCCATCCCGGGGACTCTCAAGAGATTCCTAATTGTTGGGCTTCATCCAAGAATTCACCTGTCTTTCTTGTAGTTCCTCTTGAGTATCGCCTAAAAGCTTGTTACCCTGCAATTTGTCACAAGCTTCAGCCCTCGGCCAATCATCTCAGTGAATTTAAAGCTCATCCTTTTAAAGTCGCTCCATTCTCTTCTGTTTGAATTCTCACTTCTTCCATCGCCTCCTTCATTGCTTACGTTTGCTCAAGCATACATTTTTATGTCTTCTATTCGGACTTGGCGTCCCAAGTCCTCATTTTCATCATGCCTATATTCGGCAAAAAACTGTGAGAAGGATCATAGTAGGGGCTTGGGGACAGCCATCCCAATGGCCATCTTGACCACCACATATGTTAAACGTGTTACAGTGTTGCCACAATTGGTGTCCTCCGAAGATCGAACAAGACTCATCAAAGTATGAGTATTCTACATTAAACCATTTATGTTCCAAGATGTCATGTTCAGAAGGGTATCCAAAAATGATCAAAAATATTTTTTTCTTTTTTAAAAATAAAATAAAATTAAAAAACGTTGTCAACGCTTGTATAGAATTCGTTAATAACACTTAAGAAAAGAATTTTACCGATTGCAGTCCGACATGGCGCAAAAACTTATTGAGCCCGCAAGTGTGCAGATTCGTACAAGTAACCATGAGTGGCTCTTTTAGAACCGAATGTCGAACCCACAAGAATTTGTGACTACGGGGTAAAACCTTTTCCAAGTGTTAATTTACTAAAACTCTAATAAGCGACAACGATTATGAAAAAGAGGATTTTGTATTTTGGAAGATATGTTTTATTCTAAACTAAACTATCTATACGATTGAATCTTAACTTATGGATGAGAGCATGCGAGTTACAAAGAACATGTAAAGAAACGAACTATCGATATACGTGGTTTATCTTTTCCTCGGTTGCTAGTCGGACTTATGCCAATGGATTAAAAATCTCGTTTTTAACCCAACTTAAGAATCATGAACCTTCCACCTACATTTCGTGATAGAAGAATTCAAGTTCTAGCTATACAAAGCGATTCTCTACATGACTAATACGACTTTCGGGTATATTTCTATCCAGAAGGTAAATCAATTCCCAATTTTCCCAAACCAAGAAAAGATCATATCTATTAATTCACAACTTTCCAATTTCTTGCCCTCTCGGTGAAACCCAGTTTTTTGAATTTACATTAACATTGGCCGGATATTAATGTAGTAAGAACAAGAATTAAATAGAACAACCATGGAAGAAAGAGAAAATGGCTTGACCAATCAATAATTACATTTTCAACACAATAGTTCACAACCTCAGTAAGAAAGAGAATTAGCCACTCATTTGTGGATTAAACATGCGTTAAATAAAGGTGTTAATCATACAAACAATTGAAAGGAAGAAAGAAAGATGAAAAACCTAAAATTTCGTCCTCATTTTTTGTAACACGTTCTTGCTCCACCAAGTCAGAATGTGTGAAAATAAACCTAAATTGTGCTTTTATAATAGTAGAAATTTGTCCCGGAATAACAAGCAACGTGTCACGGGTGCGAACATTGCCTCCGTGACAAACACGGCCCGAAGCAGGCTTTAAAATGGCCAGAAACTCGACCTTGCGGCACCACGCGCGTTAGCGGTGTGGCATAGTTTGCTAGGGCAGCGCGTTACCTGAGCATCGCGGTGCCACCTAGCAGTGGCACTTTGCCAGCGGCCGAGGGCTGGCTGGGCAGCCTGCTGCCGTGGCACGTTGCCGGCGCGGGTGGGTGTTTGAGCCTCCTCTTTGCCGGCGTTTCACGTGTTTCTTCCGTCTCCAAGCCTCTACTTCACCAACTCATGAATTAGCTCTTCAAAAATTCATCAAAACCTACAAAACAAAGCTAATCATGTTAGTTAGCTTTCTTCACTTTATATAAAATCACATGAAAATGTATCAAATAGCTTAGACAACACGACTAATTTAAGTTGTTAAGCGTATCACGGGACCTATGGCCCATTTCCCGTGATCACCAACCTATCATTGCCTCACTCCCTAATGAGAAGGGAATAACCTCGAGTATGATTGCGTCTTGGCCTCACTGTTGTTTGTATGCCTTACATATATCCACGAAATTTGTCAAGTTAGTGTGGGAATCATCGAGATGAATGACCCCAAAATATTCCCTTCATGCGGCAGTTGGATCGTGCACTTGTAATATCAAACTTTGCCCGGCAAGCAAATGAGAGGACTATAGCTCCGGTGGAACCGACTTCATACATATGCCTTCATCTTCCTCATCAAAATGCGGTGTCTCTAGTGTTTTGAACCTACGCGTCTAGCTCCCTGCCTTACGCGGCTAGGCGTTGTTGACAACCTAGCTAACTCCACGATCTCTAGCGAGCTTGCTCTTGATAACATTACGTATGCACGGTCTACTATTTCTGTTCATGTGCATTGGCCATTCTTCTCAAGTGTCTTAAGGTCTGCTCAAGTTCATGATCAATTAGAACCCAGGGATTTCCTTGGCTTCTAGTATCGGGCATGCACGAACCTAGGGCTGTTAAGCAAACAAAAATAACAAAAGAAAATAAAGGAAATAAGAACCAATAGTAAAGCAAGCACAATTAACAAAGCCATAGCCATATTCCCCGGCAACTTAACGCAAAATTTGATATCGCCCAAAGTACCTCGCAATTGAGATATAAGTGGTCGATGTCAAATATAGAACCCAGCAAAGGTTGGGGTCGATCCCACGAGGAATATGAAAGAACTTGAAGTTAATGTGACTAAGCTGTTACCATTGAATTACTTATCTCCTTGGGGGAAAGAAATAAAATAATAAACAAAAAAGTAAAATTTCTAAATGCTTAGATCAAATTGGTTTGTATTCCATTAATTACTTGACTAGGATAGTGTTCCCAAGACATCATAAACACAAGGCTTATACACTAATGTTCTATTCCGTGTTTGACATGCAATATTAGTAAGTTAAATTCACGTAAATGGATTTGGTCCCTATCTAGATAATTTTTCACTACGCAACTTGGTCCGTCTACGGGTGTATTCTTGATTAACCCTTACCTTTAATATCAGATTATCTATCCTTGAAAAAGTTCAAGCTATTAGATGAGGGTTGATAGCCTCAAATCTCTAGTTGTAAATATATTTTCTATTCACCTCCTTGGTCCGATGGTAAGAATAAAGAAAATCCTAATGTTTGCAATTGTGAAGAATCAATCAAAATTAAGGAAAAACAATACATTCATTAAACTCCGTTGAAGAATCACTAAGTTTTTAACCTATAATTTTAGTGTCTTCGTTCCCACAACCCTAGTTATGGAGGTTTGCTTCTCATGTTTTTAGTCACAATCACAAAGTTATTGAATAAATCATAAAATTGCAACTTACAAATTATCGTAGAAGAAATCCAATCAAAAGCGGAATAGAACTCCAAAATTGATGAGCAAAACTCCAAAGATATATTACTTTTCTAAATTCAAAAACAAAAATATATCTTTGTTTCTTGAATCTTAATCACGATCAATAACACCCAAAAATACTATTCTACAATTGAAAAAATTGCGTAAATTAAAATAAAGCGAACCAAGTATTTATAAACATGAAACAAATCTTTCCTAAATCAACTAGGATTATGGTGTCGGCGGTACACGATTAGTTGGTCGTTTCAACGGACCGTTAGAGTGCCCATTGTTCTGGGAGGAAAGTGTGGCTTCCTTCGGTTTTTCTCCTCTCATCATACGGGCACAAACCACGGGTCATTATACAATCCTCGTGCCGTTGATCACGATTGTTGTTTTCTGTCACTTCATCATTATTTACGAATCTAAATGTACGAGCTTTCAGAACCACCCATCCTTAGAATGTACGGTCCATCCTATTTTCCCATTGTACGCAGCCCATTCTTGGTCAATTTCTCTAATTCTTTCCATGACCACACAATATATGATTTTTGTAAGTTCATATGATCCTTGGGGATCCATCCATTGCATGAGACTTCATTTGATAACCTTCTTTATATCTTCCCACGATCAATCGAGAATGATTCATGGTAAGCTAACACGATCCATGGATTTAGGTCATTGATTACCACAATGCTTATCTCTTTTTCTAAATCTCATCCAATGGCTTAACAGATGGCCCATGGTAAGGACCAATGGTCCCGTGCGAGGCTTGTTTGACCATTTCTTCCTTTTTCAGCTCTTTTTGTCAACTTTTATTCCTAAGGTCCATTTTGCAAAAACCTCCAAAAACGCGTCATATCCATAAAAATTGTACCTAAAATCATGCACTTTCACAAAGTCTTAGCGTCGCTAGTGCTTGTAATTCATGGCATATCAAGGAGCTAGGTGATATTGCTAAGAGGAGCTATGTGTTGTCCCAAGGGACTATATTCGGGCCCAAGGGACATATTACCATGAATGGACTACTACTTTTGTATCGTGTCGGTATTACTAACCCTCCCGTTAAGCCTTGTATTCCCAGTGCGATTACGAGAGCCCAATGGGCTCCAAAGTAACCCTACAAAGAGTCTAGTGGGGTCGAGTCACGGACACAGAAGTTAGGTAGGTTGGTTATAGTTACAAGCGGGAATCATAAGGACCTTGTTAGGGGTATAGATTGATTGTACTTTCGAGAATATGGGGGCCTGGTAGGTTATTCTGTGCTTGTAACTTCCCGACTTATGGGGGCCGAGTTTAGGTTCTTGTTTGTATACTTTCTTGCTAGTTATATCTTACGAAGGTATAGTTGTGAAGCTTTTGCTCTTACTTGTGTAGTGGTTTATTAGATGCAAGTTATGAGTACGAAAACTACCAGTGAAATTTTGTCCCTTCTTTCTATTCACTTTTAGTTCTTTATTAGCTTTTAATCAACTTTTATTACTGCCTTACATATTTGATACATATTGTGCGGACGCCCATCTATGGGGCGCTTCATACTTACTGCGGGTTTAGACGGATAGGTTTCGGGATCTCTAACAACCTTTCGAGTCGACGGGTGAGTACGCTCCTTTCAGCGGGTTTCAGTTAAAGACCTACTTGTATTTTTTTTGTATAGCATTTGGGTAAGTCGAAATTTTTGTCAGACCATTATTCTTACTCTTAGGAAGCTTCTGAGACTATAGTCTTGATTGATTTACGTATGTTGGCCGTGTGGGGCCTATATATGTTGATTTTGTATGTTGGTTGTGTGGGGCCTAGTATAGCTTTTAGTTAGAAGCCTTGTCAATTGTAGTGTTTATATAATTTGCTGTTTTCGTGCATTCAACTAGACGACATGGTGGTCTTGTCGGCCCACTTCGGATCCTTTATTATTATGTTGTTATGGGTTAGGCTGTTTTCTTTTACAAGTGCTACATGGTCTTGTCAGCCCAAGTCTATATTTATAGCCGAGATATAGTAGTTTGTTTTCTAGGTTTTGAGTCACTAGTAGGTACTAGAGGTGCATATGCCGAGCCGAGTCAACCTAAATCCTAGTGTGGCATTGGGGTGCCAGTAATGCCCAAAGTAGGGTGTGACAAACTTTCTATCGAGCAACATCATATCTAGAAGTCTGCAAGCCATGTTGTGGGAGTCTTGTTTATAAATGTGTTGTGCACAACATTCTATAAACGGAGGTTACGATACATGATAGTATGGTTACCCCCTTTCTTCTTCTCAATTAAATTGCTACAAAAGTCGAGTTGTATAGGGTTGAGTCCTTGAGCTTTCATTGTTATATGTTTCTAGAATAATGTTTGACATAAGATAGACTACAACAAGTAAAGTCGGATCTGTGTGAGAGGGTACAGTGAGGTGCCATAGTTGTGGGACTGATCCGGTCTAAGGCGAAAGGGATGTCTTTTAATCTCAGAAGCATCCTCCTGGGCCACCGGGAATCTTATAGGTAATAT
This sequence comes from Datura stramonium, assembly GCA_018107945.1. Lineage (NCBI taxonomy): Eukaryota > Viridiplantae > Streptophyta > Magnoliopsida > Solanales > Solanaceae > Datura > Datura stramonium. The sequence continues at coordinate 81,836 of JACEIK010001818.1, read as the reverse complement.
CCGGAGCGGCATCGTTTTTAGTTTTTGATTCCCGAGTCTTTTTAATTATCACTATCAGAGAATATTTTTTGTTGATGATGACTTAGTCACGGCGGTTCAAAATTTCTTCTTATACCCTTGGAACAGGAGTTCTAGAGTTTGGTATATATATGAATTTTCTTACTTAGTAGACACTTAGAATTAGACGAGACTGACATCTAATGTTAGGTTTTGAAATATGCGAAGGATGGTGTAAGGTTTGTACCTCCCGGCTTTTAGACATTGTTGAGTTTCGCATCTTAGCCTCGTTATTGAATGGTAGGGTTATTTCCTTCCTTCAGTCTTTTCCCAATATAACGAAGCGTAAGTATTGGCGTGATATAGATAGAGTAAATAGTAAAGATGGGCTAGATCCGTCGATTCCTAAAAGTGCTAGAAAGTGGTTAAGACCCTTAGCGCTTGAATAAGTCACCTAGACATGTTTACAGAAAATCGGGAGGGCGGAGTTAAAGTGTACAGCGGCGGCCTAGTCGTCTAGAGTGCATAAACAATAGACCCCCGGCAATAGAAGCTTAGGCCAGAAATGGGTTAATTCGCCGTAGTGAGTTGATAGCGGTAAGGAATACCTAGAGAATAAAGCCTACGACCCCAGATTTAGTATGTTCAAGAGCAGTGAGAGTACATAATGGGAGGCGGCTAAGTGTGGCTTCCAGGATGATACGAGTTGGCTAATTTTTACTAGTAAACTCCTCCCGATGCGGTGCATGGGGCGCAAACCGGATCTCAACGGTAAAAGTAAGGGAAGACATGAGTACCTAGTTGTAGAGGGAACATATTCGCCTCCGGGCGGTAGCGGGATGATAGAGCTTAGAATCACCCCTTTGAATGTCGAGATATGAACATCGGCGATATCCAAAGATAGTTAGGTTGTAACCTAGAAAGCTACAATATCACCACTAGTTATGGGCTGTGAAGAGTGATGAGTACAGGAGACCAAATCCTAGTACAGCCCAGAACAAGGCCAGAAAATGGGGAGTCATTGGCCTTTGAGATGATAGGCGGAGTCTTGAGACCGAGGCCGACTACGCGTTCCAAGTATGGTAGGGCTTCGTTAGCCGATTATAGAAAAAAAGTACACCATTTCCATTATCCCTCACACGAGTTTGATGAAAGTGCATCGGATTATAAAAGAGACAACCTGCGATGGCACAAGAAGAAGAAGGATATTATCGAGTGTGGCATAGAACTCCAATAACCAAAAAGGGAAGAATTTGGATAGTAAGCTGAGCGAGGCTAATTCATGAGAGATAACCATGCATGCGCGGAAACGAAGTAATTTTCCGGATAAAGTTACAAGGCTACTTTGTACCGGGCATAAACATAACCCCATTGGGTCATTGTTTAGAAGCTAATGAGATTAACTTATTTCTTGCCGATTAGAATGGTGTTTCGGCAAAATACTATCTTGGATTGAATACTAAAGAAACATTCGGCTATATGGTAAAGGGCACAACCCACTACTAGGTTTTGGAAAAGGCTGTCGGAAACTGATTAGGACACACGTTAATTTAAGTAAAGCTTATCATCCCAAATACATAGCCAAGCAGAGCACACGAATTAGAGGCAGGAGGTTTTGTAATGGGTGGAAATTAGATCCACCTATATGATGACTGACCGGTAAATTAGGGGTAGTTGAGCTAGGTTGTACGACATCGGTCGGGCGGAAAGAGTTGAAGCTTATCGAGAAAATATGTGGCAACCTAGGGTGCGTCAAAAAGTCCTACTCTAATGTATGGCGTAGGGAGTTAAGTATTTGAGTAGCTTAAGCGGGTATTTTGAAATTTTTTTGCCAAAGAAAAGCATTGTGATGTTTGGCAAGCGCCAAACCCAACCCTAGACTCCTTAGCCGCTATGCAGACCTCCGAAGAATCGGCCAAGTGGCCTACGAGTTAGAAGTTGTCTTCGGGACTAAAGATTTGCTTTTGAAAACCTTTTCCTAGATTTACAAAATCGGGGAATTGCTAAGTTCTATTCCATGGAGAGACTTCAAGAGTTATACTATATCGACATGTTCGTAGATTGAGAACTAAAGATGTAACCTCCGTTAAAATTCTATGGAGGAATAATATAGAAGAGATGATGCGGGAAGGCGAGGGCGGCATGAGAATTCGAGTATCCTCACTTGTTAGAGATGGACTCATTGAAGCAGTTGATTGATATGGTTGTTCGGTTAATGTGCTATTACATATATCATCAATAGTATTTGGTTATTCACTTGTATGATATGAAGCTATGTTGTATTGTAGTTTGTAGCATCTGTGAGATCCCTTGTTGGACTTTTCTATGTTTAAGTTTCTAGATAGTTCACATTACGGAGGAGGAGACTCGCAAAATTTCAGCAATGATTAAGGAATTGAGTCTCTTAAATGCAGAGATGACATTCGAGAACGAATGTTCCTAAGGGGTGATGATGTTACACCTCATAAGTTTCTCTTGTTTAATCAATGTGTGCGCACGTATGTTGAGAGTTTTGGGGTACAATGCATTTGAGAAAGGGCTCGGGAGTTAAATCTACGAGAGCCACGACATCGAGTGAATAGTTGGTTAGGTGCCTTTGGCGCGCATCACGCTACTGCACGGCACCTTGAGCGACGTGTCACCCGTGGAGTCGGCGCGCAACGCCCCCTTTGCCCCTTTGCCTCTACATATATATATATATATATATAATTAAGTAATTAAAAATATGTATGTATGTATTATAGGTATGTAGTCTCATTCTAACATTTCCCATAAAGGCTTTTGACCCGAGGTAAGTTTCTCTCGAGGTTTTCATCGAATTGTTTTCCGAATTAGCGGTGCAAACTCCATACAAATGAAAATTCATCTTGAATAACGAGTTCTAGGCCTATGAAAGCTTATCCCTGTAGAGTTATTTCTTGGAAATTCACTCAGATCACAGAAACCCCATAGAGTAAAGTCATCGAAATCATTTCCAATCGAGTCCTAAGCGACTACAAGTGATAGATAAGCCTTTCTATCTTCTAAACTCTCGGGAATTTATAAGTTTTCGGTTGAATTGAATGATGTTTGATTTGTAGTAATTGTTTTTGAAAAGAATTATTATTGGCCGTTCTTATGGTTGAAAATATTTGTATTCTCTTAGAGTAAATGTTGCAGTTGGATGGAATCATAGCAGATTGGAAATGAGTTCGGGTAAGCAGCCGGTGTTCGAGGTATGTTAAGGCTTATACGTTCGGCAAGTTCTTCTTGTAGTATGGTGATATAACTTATGCCTTAGGGAGTAGATAACAATCACGTATATTGTGATTAGGTTTGCTGCAAGTAGATAATGATTATTATGTTGTGGTTAGCTATTATGAGACATGCGAGATTATACCATAGTATTCCTCATGAGAAAGGAGCTGTGAGTGTGACTAATGCTAGGAGTGTCATAGAAACTGCTTTGTTCTCGCATTTCTTGTACTAGTAGGATTAAAATGTTTTGTCTTCATGCAAAGGCCTTAGGAGTTTATAGTTCATTTGTTGGCCTAATTTGGTAAGTTGGAAACATAGGGTGTATCAGGGCGATAAAACCTTGGTTTGAAACCTTTGTCTGTCGATGAAAGCTCGCCTGAGGCGATGGCATACCATGATGCCTCCCGGGGATAGAATATAGGTAGGGTGGGAATATTCTTGAGTTTATGGCATTGGGATTGCTAATAGGCGAGCAACAACTCGCCACATGATTGGTTACTATTAGTATTTGACCCAGTTCCGATCGATTTAATGCTTTTCACGCGGGTCGCCTAGGAAACCATCTAGATGCTACAAGTACGAAGGCTAGTTTATGCCCAGGAGGGAACCTTATTCGTGAAAAAGTTTGATGTGGGGCTAATTCCCGGCTTGCCGTATAGGTACCCATGTATAGGTTGCTGCAAATGGCTAGGTTCGGATAAATCGTATGAGGCCCTTGAATCACTTGCCGAAGTCATTTGAAATACGAACAAACCAATTTATTGTCTAAGGGACTAGAACCATGGTAGTACAATATTACCTTCAAACTAAGAAGGGTAGTCGATTTATGTGTGGAATGTTAGGGTCGTCTGTTCGAGGTATGTCGATTAGTAGCCTACGGTCGTTCCTAGCGAAGAAACAAAATAATTATTCACTCTTGGCCTTACTATTCTCTTATGAGGTATCATTGTCCTAGCATGACATTCGGAATTGTCGTTTAGGCCACTCTTGACCTCACCCTATTCTTCCCATGCCGTTAGGGTTGTAATCTCTTGCGAGGGTCCTCGGCAGTGAAGGCACATGGGTTGTGCCAGTTGGCAGCTATACAAACTATTCTAGGGGTGAGTAGTGGTCCCATTAGGCTTAAGAAACCCAGATACACCTTTTGGTAAAATATTCGGACTAAAATATTATTATCGGTTGGGATAGACCCCACCTAGAATAGCCTTCCATTGGCCAATTTCGGGGATTAGCGTGTCATTGCCTCTTGGGCTATGGATTGCTTAGATGAGCTTATGTGATATCCTCGGAGGAGCTATGTGCATCCCAGGGACTATATTCAGGCCCAAGGGATATATTACGATCCATCCACAAATGGAATTCTACTTTTATGTCATATGGCATTATTGACCCTCCATTGAGCCTTGTGCGCCCAGGGTGCGATTCTGGGGAGCCAACGGGCTTGGAGCATAGTTAGAGGTCCAACGAGGTACAAGTCGCAGGACCTATAGCGGTAGGTTGTCTATAGTTACAGTGAATAATAAGGACCTTGTTAGGGGTATATAGATTTGATTGTACTTGCTAGGGCTTATGGGGGCCCCTGTAGGTTATTTCTATGTTTCTTGGCCCTTCCGGAGCTTATGGAGGCTGAGTCGAGTTCTTGTTTGCATACTTTCTTACCCAAGCTATATTTTACGAAGGTATTGTTTGTGCATCTTCATCTCTTGCCAATAGCAGTAGTTTTATTAGGTATATTATGAGTACCAATCTTACGAGGTTAACTTCTATCTCGTCTTGCTATTCACTGAGTTCATTATCAGCACAGCTTTTAATCGACTTTTATTCTTGTCTTACATCATTGTTTTATATTAGCACTAACACCCAACTATAGAGCGGCTGCATACTTGCCTACGGGTTTAGACGAGATAGGTTTCGAGATCTTCTAAAAACCTTTCGAGTTAGCGAGATTGTAGCCAGCTCCTTTCATTCGGCATTTCAGTTGTAGAGGCCTACTTGTCTTTTATTTCTATAGCATTTGGGTAGGCAGGGCCTGTCCTAACAATATTCTCACTCTTAGAGGCTTGTAGACTACAATCTTCCAGTGAACTGTCGTGTTGTCGCCAGGGCCTATATATGTTCGGTTACGTATGTTGGCTCTTTGTGGGGCCTAGTAGCTTTTCCCGGTTAAGCCGGCGTTATTGTCATGACCCAAACGAGGCTGGGATCGTGGAAACGGGACAAGGGACCCTGCGGGACCCCAAGTCGACCCATGGCTCATGCATACAACTCTTCTCATTAAAATAAATAGAATGAAAATCATATAAACGTAGCGGAAACGTAACCATAGCATAGCATTAAGGAATACGGGACGTACGAAGTTGAGTACTACATACTAGCACAGAAGCCTCTACTACATACGATTGGTTGATGGGACAACATCCCCAGCTAGCCCAGTAATGCGAAACTCAAGATAACATAAAAAGTTTGTCAAATAGCCCACGGGCAGGAGGACTCACCAATGAGGGCGATAGCGTAGGCTGAGATGGACAAGGATGAGGGCGAGCACGATGTCCTTGGGCCTTGTATCATGAAATGATACAACATAGAAAATAATAATAGTCAATACATGGAATGTACCGAATATGCAAGGGTAAGTAAAACCTCTAGATAATATAAATCCATTTAAACAAGTTATACATATATCATAAGCTTTTAAGGAAAAGAAGAAGACTATATGCATTCATTATGAAATTATACTCATATTATACATGATCATGCATGGCTTTAGAACACATCATGAATGAATCGAATGACTCAAGCGGAAACATTACATTTATATCAAAAGCAAGCGTAGGTCAAGCCTTCTTTGCTTGTACATGCATGCATAACTAATCATCTGTGAATAGTGAATATGCCATCCTAATGATATGGACAGTGGGAGACTTGTCCTTAGTAAATCAACATACACGATAGATCTTACGTGGTCCCAATTATCACACTTTCCAGTGGAAAGAGTGAAATCAGTAACCTTGTCGGGCGATGAATGCTACCAAGATATCGATATCAAGCACAAGGGCCAATCAGTGAGGATAGCTCACAAGGGAGGTCCCAATAATTTATAAGTATCAACCTATCTTTGGAACGTATTTCTAGGGCATGGAGTAGTCCAACCCTTAACCCGCTCGGTGCTAGACTCTACTCCCAGGAAAACATGCAATTCTCTACATCATGTATAACAAAGCTCAATCTATTGACGAAGCTCAACATGAAATTGTACATGACTCAACATCGTATGGAAACAAATCTCAACATTGTCCTTGACCAATTTGAATAATGCCATACATCTCAATTTAGAATTCATGCATATGAGAAGCTTCATTTAGAAGATACCACAAGCTCATTCATAGGTGGGAGCATCTACTCCCAATCATGTGGTAAGCTACAAGTAGAAATATTCACTCAAACACTTCCACAATCTAGAATTTATAGTAAGAATTGGAAAATTTCTCCTTAAACAATGTGGTAAGCCTATGATGGGAAAATCATCGCTTTAATCAACATGTGGGCATTGCCCGAGAGCTTATCATACTAGGATCTACATATTCTCATTTTTTTGAAAACAACATCATAATCATGGGTAACTTTAGAAACATGCTTTTCATCATCAACTTCATCATTATCACACATTTACCATAAATAACCTCTTTTATGAACTCTTCACCCATGGGAGTTTTAGATTCAAATTTTAGAAAAACAAATTTTATAAGAGAAACAAGTTAGAATCCGCCCAAGCTTTGTAAATCATCAATATCAACTCAATGCAATCATACCCATGAATGGAGATATAAGAATCATGCAATTGATCAAAACCCCAGAATTGATTATTCATAATTTAAGACTAATTGGTAGGAATTGGGAATGGGTGTGGAAGGAAGACACCCATTAAAACCCTACATACCTGGAAATGGGATTGACTCAAAAGTTCCTTGGATACCCAAAAAGAAATTGGTGGAAACTTGGGGAAGAAGACCTTGAATCTCCCAAAAATCTCTGTAAAGTTCCTACATGAGAATGGGCATACATAAAGGACTTAGCTCATCTTATCACCAGCTCAGTGTGATATGGTAGAGAACAAATGTGGATATCTAACCATCATGTCTGGCACATTCTCCCATCAACATGCTGATTCCTACATAAGACGATGGCGAAGCTACTTCCTTGTTTCTAAACTTCGAACCTGATGATCCAAGATTTCAATGGGAATTTCTTCATAAGCGGTGTCTTTCACTCCAATGTGTCTCTGAACTACCAAGGCTTGATCACCCAAACACTTCTTCAAAGTGATACATGAAAAGATAATGATGAGCGAGGACAACCGATGGCAAGTCAACCATCCTCCACCTTACCAACTCTCCCCATAACTCGGTAGGGACCAACTTAGCGAGGACTGAGTTTCCCTTTCTTTTGAACCGCATTACTCCCTTCATGGGAGATACCTTTAAATACCCAATCGTCCACCTCGCTCCAAATCTCTTCTCCTAACATCGACATATGATTTTACGACGACTCACAGGCGATCTTGAAACCTATCACCATCATGCCAGAACTTTTTGCAACTCAGCAGAGGGCAGAGCCAAGACGTTTCATGGCTGCCTCACCAACCTCAAACCATCCGATATGAGATCTACACCTCCGCACGTAAAAAAAAGGCATCGAACGGTGCCATCTGGATACTAGGTGATAGGCGGTGACCTTAGCAAACTCGATTAGGGTAAATGATCATCCCAACTACCTTTAAAATCATAACACATGTCCTCAACATGTCCTCAAGGATTTAATTCGTTCTTCTGGCCATCGTTTTGCGGATGGAAGGGCATCTTTGAACTTAACTTGTGTCCCAAGTCTTTTGAAAAGAACGTCGAGTGAAGTAAGGCGAGTACCTCGGTCAGAAATAATGGACAAGGGAACTACATGAAGTCGAACCAACTCCCGAATATACAACTTGGCACTTATTCATCATTGAGTCCATGGTCTTGATTGGTAAGTCTGCCTTAGTTAACTTGTCTACCACCACCCAAATTGCGAGTCATAGTGTCGGCGAGTATGAGGTAGGCACAATAAAGCCATATTAATCTCTTCCCTGGCACAGTGGGAATGCGATATCACGAAGTACATCTCAGCCTTTGATGCCGACCTTCACTTGTTAGCGGTCCGGATATTTTGCCGAACTCACCAATATCCTTCTTCCTTACCATCCTAATTGATTTATCGCAAGTCCCACTACATTTTTGTGGATCACGGATGAATAGAATATCTAGTACCATATTCATCATACAATATGAACTCTCAAATTATCAACATTTGGGACACATAGTCGACCACATTTGTCGTGGCACACCATCTCCCCTTTGGGAGAAAACCTCCACCTTCGACTGCCTGTAGCCTCCTTGACTTTCCCAAAATGGGACCCTTGTGTTTCTTGGATTTAACATCAACCACCAAAGACGATTTTGACCCGTTATGTACAACAACACCACCATCGGTCAGTCGATAAATCTAACTCCGATCTTGTAAGTCGGTGGACATCCTTCACTAATTCCTTCTTTCCTCATACGTGGGACACACTCTCATATAGAGTCTACTAAGCATCTGCAACCACAATAGCCTTGCGTAGAGGACACTCATGTCGTAGTCCTTAAGTATCTCCAACACTTCCTTTGCCGAAGATTGAGGTTTTTATGCGTGAACATATTGAAAGCTCTTGTGATCGGTGAATACATCCACGTGGATCCCATACAAATACAATGTCGCCGTATCTTCAATGCAAACACCACCGCGGACAAATCAAGATCATGGGTCGGTAATTCTTTTCATGAACTTTCAGTTTTCTTGAGGCATATGCTATTACTTTCCCATGCACACACATTAACACACACACAGAATCCAATTCGCGAAGCATCACAATACACCACAAAGCCATCCGTACCCTTGGGTAGAGTCAACAACGTCTTTGAAGTGAATGGTCTTCAACTCCTGGCAGGAGATTTTCTCACAAGCCTCGACCATGGAACTTTACCTTTTTCTAAGTCAATCTAGTCAGCGGGGGATGCAATGGATGAGAAACCTTCAATGAACCTCGATAATAACCCACTAAGCCTAAAAGCTCGATGTACGATGGGTTCACCAGGTCTAGGCCAATTCTTTACCACATCGATATTTTGAGAATCCACTTTTATTCCCTCACTGATATCACATGGCCTACAAATGCCATTGAGTCAACCAAAACTCGAATTTGTTGAATTTAGCATATAGTTGTTGATCCTTGAGGGTCTAAAGCACTATCCTCAAGTGAGCGGCATGTCCTCCTCCTCGTTTCGAGAGTATGGATGTCATCAATGAACATAATCACAAGCATGTCCAAATATGCCTTGAACACCACATTTCATTAGATCGATAAAAGGCTGGGGGCATTGGTTAGTCCAAAAGACATAACAACAAATTTGTAGTGACCATACCGAGTCTGAAGGTGGTTTCGGGATGTCACTCTCCCTGACTCCCCGAAATTTGGTGATACCCGGACTTGAGATCAATCTTGGAGAAACACTTGGAACCACAGAAGCTAGTAAAACAAATCATCGATCTGGGTAAAGGATACTTTGTTCTTGAAAGGTGACCTTGTTCTCTGCCTATAGTCAATGCATATGTCCAGGAAGAGAACCATCTTCTTCTGAACAAGCGGAGCAGGTGCACCCCATGAGGACTTACACGGCCTAATAAAGCCCTTTCCTAACGAGATCATTCAACTCTTTTAGCTCGGTGAGCTATTTTGTATGGAGGAATAGATAGGCTGCGTGTCGGGGAAAAGATCTATGCGAAATAAATCTCTGCTCGGGAGGGATACGGCAAATCATTAGGGAAGACCTCTGGATACTCACATCTTCATGAGCCCGAATGATAGTCGGGGTTTTAGACTCCACGTCCTTAACCCTAACTATATGGTACAAACAACCCTTAGAAATCATCTTTTTAGCCTTAAGGTAGGAAATATATGAGCTGCGGGCACAGCCGAACTACCCTCCCATTCTAACACCAGGTTCTCTCGAAAATATGAACTCTCTCGGCCGGGTCCTACAATTAGCGAAGCATTGAATGCAAATGGCCAATCTATGCCAAGAATAACATGACTAACTCTATCCCAAGTCTGCGAGGTGACCTTGCCAGTGAGCGTCTTGGAAATCCCTATAGACCCATCTAGCTATAGCCAGTCATTCACGGGAGAAAAGAAACTTAGAAGGGCTTTGATATGACATCGGGAGCGCTCGAAGCTCACGGCTACATGTGGTTTTCACGAAAGATAGGAAACCCTGGATCTAGAAATGCTTATACATCATTCAGAAGATTCTCAACATCTTGGTGACTACATCTAGTGAACTCTCTTATACTCTGATGAGTGGCTATGGCATAGAATTTGTTCTAGCGCTACCGCCCGGCTATGCTAGTAGATGCCCCTTGATGTGTTGTGCATGGGGGTGAGACTGAATTAGAAGTTGGGCCTCGGCCCCCAACCTAATCTGCCTCTGATCAAAAAATCTTTGATCATATGTCTAGTTTGCCACATCAAAACAAACCTGAATTCTTCTAAGCCTTGGCCCATGTGCCCTCGGCCACATACGCGGCCAAAATTTGAATGCTAGAATCGTGGGTCTCTTTGCTATGAACCCTCGAGCACGATGCTCACCCTCTCGATCACGTTGGGGCACGGATGGCACACTTAGTCTTGAAGATCTTTGGGGATGATGATTTACAGTGGTAGCCGATGCCGACCACCGAACCTCTTTGTTAGTGAACACAGTGGTCACGGTCACAGCCTCTTGGCCTCCCTCTCCCCTCGAATGTACCGCCTCCATCTTTTGAGCATACAAAACAATGCGAACTCCATGTCTGATGGGGGCGCCATTTGTCCTTGTGTCCTTGTGAAATATCCTACTATTCCGCCTGCACAAATGCAGCCACTTTTTTGCTCCTGGCAGTGCGACCACTAACTCCAAGGGCATATTTAGGCAGTGGGTGAACTCAAGGTTTAATCCTAAAAAGTCATCCTTCCTTGCCTCAAGTTACAAATTCATCTTCTTTCAGCTCCTCATCTCTTGAGGAAGAATTGAACAAGAATGCAACCGAAACTCCTTTCCATGTGATCGGACTGCTCGGCGACCACGTGTCCACCAGCGAACCAAATATGCATAACCTCCTTAAATTTGTAGGAGGCCAACTACGCACACTAAACAATACTCACCCCCGTAGCTTGGGTGATCTTGACTATCTCATCAATGAAATCGTGCGGATCCTCATCTACCTTGGACCCCAAAAACTCCGGCGAGTTCATTCTCAAAAAAAGACCACGACTCTGCGCGGTATTTGTATTTCATTTTGTGGAATATGCATAGCAGGCTTCTAATTGACCTAAGTGGTCAAGGCATGCACAAGCATGCGAATGGCGGCTCGAAAACTCAACATGAGCGGGCGCTCACAGTGCCTAAGGTTCCTAAAGCTGTGGGGCGGGGCGTGCTCATGGCCCCATTTCAATCACTTGCAGACCTTCACCGCCTCCATTCCTCCTTCTATTCATCCTTTGAGAGCCATGATTCCTAAAATCGAGAATAGCAAGAATTTGAAGAGTAGAAAGGAAGCTTCTCTACGCCATACGACATAGATCTTGAAAAAGGGAACATTTCCTAAAACATTTAATAGCCTCTTCACCATATGTGTGGCGTGCTTCACACCGATGAAAAGACTCTACCTAATGTGGCTTTCCTTACTCCTAGGACACATCAAACCTTTGGCTTTGATACCATGTTTGTCACGACCCAAACGGAGGCCCAAATCGTGGACACGGGACAAGGAACCCAGAGAGTTGCGGGTTGACCCATGGCTCATACATACAACTCTTCATTCAAATAAACAGAATGATAATCGTATAAACATAGCGAAATGTAACCATAGCATAACATCAAGGAATACATGACATTATCTGGTGAGTACTACATACTGATGCAGCCTCTACTATATACGATGGGTTGACGGGACAACATCCCCAACAAACCCAAGCAATACTGAAACTCAAGATAACACTTAAAAAGTACGCAAACAGCCCTCAAGCATGAGGACTCACCAATGAGCTGATAACATAAGCTCATATGAATAGGATGAGGGCGAGCTTTTGAGATCTGGACCTATCATGAAGCGATACATCATAGAATGTATGTGGTGATGCATTAGGAACTATCACAGAAATTTTGCAAGGTAAGTAAAACCGCGAGTAATATAATCCATTTGAACAAGCTATACATATATCATAAGCTTTTTAAGGATAGAAAGAAGACTACATGCATTCATTATGAAATTATACTCATATTATACATGATCATGCATGGATTTAGGGCTATCATGGCCGGCTGAATGACTCAAAAATTGAAACATGACATTTATATTAAGCGAAGCAGTAGTCAAGCCTTACTTCTTGTACATGCATGCATAACTAATCATCATGAACAGTGAGTATGTCATCGAATGACATGGACGAGTGGGAGGCTCGTTGCTTATCCATACCATGATAGAGCTTACTGGTCCCAACTATCACACTCCAAGTGGAAGACTGGGTCCATAACCTTTCCGGGCGATGGACGCTACCAAGACTGACAATATCAGCTCAGGGCCAGATTAGCCGAGGATAGCTCACAAGGAGGTCCCAATAATTTATAAGTATCAACCTAGTTGGCGCGTAGTTAAGGGCATAGGGTAGTCGACCCTTAACTTGGCTGCCGGTGCTAGACTCTTCTCCCAAAAAAACATGCAATGCTTTCCATCATCGTATATAATGACACTCAATATCATCTATTGAAAATGCTCAACATGAAATCATGGATTACTAAACATCGTATGAAATGAAGCTCAACATTGTCCTTCAACGAGTTCCAATAATGCCATACATCTCAATTATAAATTCATGCATCTAAGAAGCTTTATTTTGAAACATAACACAAGCTCAATCATAGGTGGGAGCATCTACTGCAAATCATGTTGTAAGCTACATGTACAAATATTTACTCGACATACCACAAGCTAGAATTTATAATAAGGAGTGGGAAATTTCTCCATAAACAATGTGGTAAGCTTATGTTGGTAAAATCGTTGCTTTAGTCAACATGTGGGCATTGTCCAATGCTTATCATACTAGGATCTACACATTCTCCTACACATTCTCATTTTATTTGAAAACAACATCATAATCATAGGTAACTTTAGAAACATGCTTTTCATCACCAACTTCATCATTATCAAACATTTACCATAAATTACCTCTTTTATGAACTCTTCACCCATGCGCGTTTTAGATTCAATTTTTATAAGAACAATTTTTATAATAGAAACAAGTTAGAATCCGCCCAAGCTTCGTAAAATCATCAATATCAACTCAATCCAATCATACACATGAATAGAGATATAAGAATGATGCAATTGATCAAAACCCCATAATTGATTATTCATAATTTAACACTAATTGATAGGAATTGGGAGTGGATTTGGAAGGAAGACACCCATTAAAACCCTATATAACTGGAAATGGGTTGACCAAAAGTTCCTTGGATACCCATAAACAAATTTATGGAAACTTGTGGAAGAAGACCTTAAATCTCTCAAAAATCTCTCTAAAGTTCTTGCATGAGAATAGTCATGCATAAAGGAGTTAACTCATCTTATCACACTCAGAAAATATCCAAAGCGACGTAGTTTAGGGTCTAAAAGTGTGGTAAAGTCGACAATATCTTTAATGACCCTGCCCTGAAATCTGGCCGGATGGAACCCACGAGTGGTACCAACGGTCCGTGGATACAACCCACGACCCATCCTATTTCTTTGTTGAAAACACTGTTGAAAGCCCATTCTCGAAATCATACCACAGACACACAGGACGGATTGTCCTAAGCTTCAACGGACCATTCCTTCGGTCGTTGTTTCCTTCTTCTGAAACTGTGCACTCCCATTCCATGAGTCTCACCACGGCTCATTGTAAGCTTCAACAGGTTGTGGTTTACACCCGTTATCTCCACTACGATAGTCCATTTCCCTCCCACGACTGCTAACAACGGATCATCATTCGTCACAACGGGTCATTGTAACACCCATTGTTACTTCAGCCATCTGGGATGACTCCTTACCATGACCACCATAACGGCTTGTTGTTTCTTACAACGGGTCATCAAATCAACAATTATTTCCCCTTGACATCTGAGCTCCTGAACTCACGACCACAAATGACGCCTCGTGGTTACTTACCAATGGTCGTGGTACCTATCATTCTGAAACCTTTTTCCCAACTTTTAGCAGTTTTGCATTTTAGCTTCCCGGGTCTACTCCTAAAGAACTTTCAAGGTATTACAGTTATCGGTTATAGTTTTTATATGTCTGCCTTGTATGATTTATGATTTATGATATGGTTTCCTACAGGTACTCTTCATGAATTTATGTATCTCAAGTATGGTGATTTTCTCAAGCATGTATGTTCTTCATGATTTATGAGTTTATGATTTTGGACATCTCACAAACCCTTATTTCATGACTAGTCATGTATTTAAAGTATGATCAAGTATCCGGGGTCCATGCTCGGGCCGTGACATTTATTTTTCCAAACATCATTTTCTCCATTTTCTAAATCTGCTGCTAATGAACATTAGTAGCTCGTGCTCCTGAATTATGTCTAATTATTCATATATGCTCTTTATAAACTTCAATAGTTATATTAATGTTTGTTTTATCACTTTTTTCTTAGTCTGATCCTATCGTTCTTCTCTCTATTTGAGAATTTTCATCGTCTTGTTCCTTATTACCTCCTGACTACTTGAACCCCTACTATATTCCTTATTACTTTCCTGCCTTGTTCATTATTCAGTGCCCCAAACTTGCTCTATACATGGACTTGTTCTTTGTTAATTGTCTGACTCCTAGAATTAGCCAATCCAGTCTCCTTATTATTCCGTTGAGCATTATTTTTATTTTCATTTGTAAATACCCTCTTGTCTTAACAATATTCCATTCCTCAGGATTGCCAACTATTTTACCATTAGCTACTCTCATAAGAAAGCTTCTAGTTTGCTAAATATTCCCCTAATTTCTTTGTATATTTCCCTTTTAAACATTCTTACCCTCAATATACCTTGTATCCTTTACCCTTATCACAATTGTCATTTGGTTTCTCTAGTTATGGTTGTGGTCTCATTCTTCTTTGGGATTAATTCAGGATGCAAAATTCTCCATTCAAAAATTTTATGCCCTTGTAATCTGCATTCTCTATAATACTTGGGCAAGTAATCATACTGAATTGTCACCCTTACTGTTCTTATTTCTCAGATCATCCTCTATGTCCTTACATACATGATTAGACAGGTTATCAAACAAATCAACAGGAACATTTAAATTCGGACAAGTAGGCTTTGTTATATTGATCGAGGACATATCAAGATGTAAAGGAGTTCCTACTGCACTGGCCAAAGAAATGAGTTATTATTTCATGTAGTACATAGGAAACAAGTTAGGAAAGGAGATTCACACCACGACCTTTAATGTTTCTTCTTCAATTTTGAATATAGAGTAATATATAAATGATTTTATCTGATATGAGCCTCCATCTTTCAACTAAGGTAGTGAGCGGACTGTGATGATAGATTAATAAAATCTTCCTTCAGTGATAAACAAATTACAATGTGTCAATTTCTAAAGAAACTTATCTGACAGTCTCCTTTTATCCCACAATGTGTTGAATAATAGCTTGTAATTCTTCCAATTCCAGCCATCCATATGAAAACTTGCCGACAATAGCATGCTTCAAGTTATCTAGTATACCTATCCTCCTCACTTCTACTTTAGTCGACTTTATATAAGGCTCTCCATGGAGTAGTATAATAGGCTTTAAAGGGATCAAAATATATGTGGTCTTAGGGTTCTGCATGGTATTTTTTAGGGTTTGAAGTTTCAGTATATCTACATATTGAATAGTAGTTGCATAGGTAGGGTGGGTGATCGAGGTTGGTAATGGAATTGTTACTGCGGATCATGATGAGGCTTGGCTAGCCACCATTGATGACTAACCAGTAGCATGGAGGCCATGGTAATTAGGGTTCAAATGTCAGTTAGGGTTATAGTTTTCATGAGAGGGAAGAGAGTGTTTAGACTAATTAAAGAAACCCAAATTGCTCCAATTTTGTAATACCCTTATAATTTTAATCAATTATCAACCAAACTAACTTTTTTTAATTTTTTAATTATCATGGTTATACTCTTATATCAACACCAAAAAAATATTTTTCTTTAGAAGTTTTAAAAGGTTTGAACTTGCACAATATAGGCTGTCTGAGTTGGTCCAAACTTTAAAATATGATAATTTGTATGAACAACATATGACAAAGTTCTAAGAAGATTCTTTGCAGATGTTTGAAATATATAGGTGTATCTGTGACATATATTAAGGTTATTAAATATATATACTATGGATTCAAGTATAACACCCCATATCTATCAACGTATATATAGTAGTTAATACAGACGAAGGCGCTTAAGTTCGAGATGATGAGGTGATATTTAGGCCAAGAGTCAAAATGGACAAAAGTATATAAGTGTGAAACTGAAGTCTAAGAATGAAGTTTTGAAAAATGGGAGATAATAATTGAGGTGCTTTCTTGACTTATTCATGATAATAGATGACAAGTAGGTTCATCACCTACTTACGTTAACTAAATCATGTTATTGGGATCAAGTTGGGGTAGAAACTACATAAGTTATTGGGCCTAATAGTTTCCCCAAATAGAACTTAATGTTTTCCCAAAAAAATGACACCAAAAGTTGGCCCAAAATGAATACAAAGGCAGTCACTAATGTTGACCAAATTGTGGCCCAAAATAGAGTCAAATTGCAGTCACCAAATCAACCAATTGGAGGCCCAAATGGAGGTATACTTCGGCATAAAACCCATGACTCATTGTAGCCCAAATTGAGGTCCAAAATAGGTCAAAAATTTTAGCCATAAAGGTCCCTTATAATTCCCAAAAGAGTGAACAATTTCAGCGCCAAAATCTGGAAATTTCTTTAAGTTCTCCCCTTTTCTTCCTTTTCCAAGAATAGATACCTCTTTTCCCCTTAAGGTGAGTAAAAATCTTATGATTTTGGTATTAATCCTCTTCACATACCTAGAAAATAATGTAGTAAAAGTTGATGAAGTATGGAAGCCCCTTTCCGCAAATTTAACACCCAAAGTTGTGTAGATTTAAAGAACTTATATCTTCTCTTTTTGTGTATATGTGAAAGAATTCTTAGGCTCTTTAAGATTACAACAAAAATAAGATAAGAACTTCCTTCAACTGTGGTAAGCAATCTGCCCAAGCTTATTCTTTTGTAGGGAAGTTTGGGTGGAAAAATCTCATTATAATGTTACGGGACGATGATCTAAAGAATGAGTTCATTATGTTATTGTGGTGTTTCAGGTGTAAGGGTTTGTGTAGGGTCTATTTTGTGTATTTATATGGTTGGGAGCAGTATGTTGGTGTAAGGATATGTGGTATTGAAATGGGATGGAGAGTGTGATGATACACCATCAAAGTTACGTCTATGCATACAATCTGTCTGAAAAATATTTATCTACTATTTTTGTGAAATTGAAATGTGTTCAAGGGATAAAATTAGCTTCATTATAAACCTATATCGTCGATTAATGAGACACACCAAAACTAGTGTAGGGCATAACTAGCACTCGACTCGGGATTGATCAAGAAATCGGCTATATAGCGTCTATATTTGTAACACTGAGGCTGGACAGGGCACTTGTCACAATCAATCAAGATATATAATGGACCCAAACGTTCTTGACAATAAATAATAAACAACTAGAAAGCTGATAAGGCTACAATAAAGCTAAACAGAGCAACGAAAAGTTGACAAGGCTACCCAACCAAAACAAACTATACAAACTTGTCCACATCAGCTTCTAAAGAGTAAACAAATTCAAATGCACGGGACAAGGCCTCAGCCTACCCATGATGTACACAAAACTCAAAATAATCAAAACTAGGACATGGCTCCTGGAAGAGAGGAGCATACAACTACTCCGCTGAAATTTGGCTCCTACTGCATCTGACAATCTGAGCATCTTCCTATGCCTACAACACGATTTTAGAAGGGGTCTCCAGATGAAGGGACATCCATTTGAATGAAATATACTGGTACGTAACACCAAATATTATAAACATATAAGATAAAAATGATACTGAGCAAGAAATAAGGAATAGTAATAACTTGGAATCCTGGAAACTGAAATTTGACGAGTACAAATGGAACCGAGTAATGCACCACAAAAACCATAATTGTAATGTCGACGGCCAGCTGACCACAAAATCCATATAAAATCCATCCAGCTAGTGTACCACACTAGGGTAAAATAAAAATATATCCAAATAGTGTATCACGCCGGGGTAAAATAAAAAATAGTTCCAGTCGGTGTGCCACACTAGGGTAAAATTTGTGTAGCCGGTGTACCACACCGGGGTAGAATAAAAATACCTCCAGCCACGTACCACACTGAGGTAGAATTAATAAATTTTAATAATAATCATAAATGGAGCCAATAGGGCTTATACTGAGTCAATTTAACACATGTAGCATAGAAATGATGATTACAAAACTTATGGCTTGCATAGGCCTCCTTTGTAACACATAAATGCAACTGAGCAATATAATACATGTAAAGCTTGAAAATAGCACTTAAATGCATGTATTAAAGACTCATATAAATCATAAGAAACTGCAGATGAAGAGTTGCAACAAGATTTATGGATCGTGTTCAAAGGTACATTAGAGCTCGGAGACTCGCTAGCTTATTTCGGCATAAGGGAAAGGGATTATGAAGTCTCCCCTCGGCCTCACATATTTCATAAAATACGCATAAGATAAAGGAAAACCATAATAAGGCTGTTGTAGTTCAATAAACTCATTTACTCTTAATTGATCGCAACCTCGATCCTTAGCTTAGATTCATTTTGCCATCGTTGTTTAGCTTTTCTTACTAAGTCCTCCTAGAAACCAGCATGCCAAACATATTTAACATCAGATATGTAACATAGCCCATGATGAGTTGTCTCCAGACTAAATCTATAGCTACGATAATCATAATACGAAAACAAACATAAGGAAGACATTTTGTTGCTTTACATTTACTTGTTCCAATCCACTCTTACAAAATCAAGCTTAATTGCAAGGATTTCTAACTCTTTGTACAGAATCATGCATATCCAAACTTGATTTCAAAATGCAAAAGTATAGGACCTTTCAACAATACAAAGTCGTGCTTGAATATCAAGGGGAATGATGCCTTTACATACCTTGTATCGGCGTGTTTCCTTAGCCGATTCTTCCTCCAAAAACCAATGTATTTACCTCTTCAATTCCTTGAGATTTAAACTATGAAGTAAGGATGTTTTAATCCATGTTATACAGCCCAAAACGTCATACCAATGGAATCCACAACACAACCAAACACGACAACATTTCAATAATTTATTCTAGCTTGTTTCCATACTTCTTAAGGGAAAAGTAAAGGATGAACGAACTTAGTTTTCTTTGTGAAAAAATCCCAAGAATATGGACTATATTTTCAGCTAAATATAGCTGCTCCAACCTTAAGAAAGACGGAAAGAACTTAAGAAAATATACACCAAAACAGCAGCCTAATTTAGTGTCACGCCCCGCCTTGGGGGGTATGACTGGCACCTGGTGCCCTAGACGGACCTGGACTACTAACTGGTGGGCCGAGGCACGTCTGGTGCCTGGCTAGCT